>UFQX01000166.1:89773-101746 GCA_900497675.1 Arapaima gigas | reverse complement strand
AAAAAAAAAAAAAAAAAAAAAATCAAAAAAAAAAAAAAGAATCAAAAACCTACCTCAGGGTATTGTTACCTCAGTGTTTGTTCCTAAATTTTTTTTGCTTGCTGGTGTTTTATATAAAGCTGATAGTCCTGAATATTTTATTTTTTTAAGAAACAAAATATTTTTTTGAGGTTTGTCTTGTTGCTTTGATATTTTTTTCTGTTTTTTTTCTGTTTTTTTTTTTTTTTTTGGTCGTCGTTTTACTAGCACATACTTACACTCGGGCAAAACAAACGCTAACAGCAGCGCAGGGCCTTGGTTCTCAGTGCCGGTCCTCCTGGCTGCAGTGTGTGCAGGTTTTTTTAAATATTTTTTTTAAAACAGCAAATGCTAAATTAGCGCATTTGTGGGGGATGATTAATTTAATGGAACAGAAGACTGAAAAGCTGCACGCGCTGCCGCCTGCCACTGCTGGGGGGCGCGGCGGTGATGGCCACACGCGTTGCGATTACCTGCAAAACTGATTTCGGCAGCGGTCTTCCGAGTCGGTAGCTGAGCGGGAGGCGCCGTCGGCTCCTGCCGCACGTTTTGCGGGGGCCGGGGTCGAGCAACGTCGCCGTGGAAACGTTGACATCGTTCCCTCCCGTGCGCCGCGCCGAGAAGCGAGGGCACTCGCTTCGGGTCGCCTGCTTCCAGCTGCAGGAAATTTGAACAACTGTGCGTCCAGGGCAGGACAGGGACCCGTAACGCCTTTTCCTTCGAGTCGCTCAAACTCGGACCGGCTGATGTTGCCGTTTTTAATATTTACCGAAACTACCGTATACAACTGTACATTTCGGAGGGATTTGTGCATCCAGGCGGAGTGTCTTGTACGTGTGCTGCCCTTGTGATGTAGCTACAGTCTGCCGAAACCTATCGGAGATCATATTTTTAGGGTTTTAGGGAGCTGCTCAAGCCTCGGTCCCAAACAGGTGGCCTTTGGAGTGATAGAACGTCCACTGTGATGCAGTAGAACTCAGCATCGTAGCAGGTACTGCTCTGGAGGTGTGGTTGGCAGCAGATGTCCTCTGTAGTGGACGTTTGAATACCGGCGTCTGAGGAGGACTTCGTAGCGTTTTTATATCTCGGCACAGCGCACCTGAGGGCAAACCGACCTGCTCTGTAGCGGCGGAGCCCGGCTTGGCGTAGAGACGGCGTGAACCCGCGTGAGAACTCAGTTTCGTCTCCGCTACCAACTCCTCGGGTCCTGGCACCTGACCTGAGGCTTGGTTACTGCTGTTTGTTTGAGAGTGTGACTATGTACTTTTATTTATTTGTAAAATTGGGTTGTTTTTTTTTTTTGTTTTTTTGTGGGAGGGGAGGGGAAAAACAGAAAAGAGTATAAAGAGGAACTATGGCCTTGGTTTTGTTCTGATTTTTGTATTAAAAAAAATAATAATAACTGCGAATGTTTGAAAAATGTTTTTAAATGGAAGCATTAAAAAAATGGAGGAAAAATGAAGAATAATTTAGGAATTTGCTGAGACTGTGCTGAAGATGTAAAAGAATAGTCGAAAGATTAAACTTTTGTATTTTTTAAAGTAATTGAAAACAATGAAGGCACAATGCCTGACTAACTCAGAAAACCACTGTTTAATCCTGTCAAATAACATGGTTTCAAGCTGGGTTTGATACACCTACCCTACAGGTTTGGGCAGCAGTGGTGGGTGGGGGGGGGGGATGATCCAATTTTTTTGCTTCCATCTATTCAGAAAGGCAGAAACTTTTTTGGAACCTACCGTTAAATGCACCTAAAGTCATTTACCGCAGCCGTGAAATTGTACCGACTTTGGAAGGTGATGGAAACGTCACGTCTTCAAGGGGGGGGGGACCGTTGTCTTGCGACGAACAACACGGTTCCAAAAAGTTTCCGTCTCTTCAAACCCATAGAACTCTTACATGGCACCAAGACTCACTTAATGTTTATTCAGACTGCAGCCGTTTCTTTGATTGTCGTGTATTTTCATTAAGTTTAAGAAAGCAAGCTTTATTCGGACATGACATCTGGTTACGTACCGTTTCTCCGACAAATTCAAGAAAATTGGGGGGATAAAAATGAAACAAACACTTTGGGGTAAGGAAAACGTGGCCTTCCAGTGGTCATGCAGTGGTAACGGATTCTGCGAAAGGAGAGGAGGGAGACGTCGGTGAGCGGAGAGGACGGGGACGGCCCGCGGGGGGCTGAGGGGGAGATTTGACGCCGTCGTTTGTTTGCTGCTTGTGCTCGGCTGGTTTTGCGGTCCTCTCTGAAGGACGTCGGGCAGCACCGCGTTTGCGGGAAAGCGGCGGCGGCCTGCCGTCGCCTTGAAGACCCGCGGAGCCGTCGAGTCCCTTTCTCCCGCTCGTCCGGTCCCTGGGTGAGGAGGTAGAACTCGCTCTCGTCTAGAAGAGAGATGTTTCAGGAGATGTGGAAGAGCTGAACTTCTTCAGCGAATGCTCACTTGGACCTTTTTGCTCCTTTTCGGTTTTGTTTTTACTCGTTGCTTTCTCTCTTTTCCGTTTAGTTTTGGAGCTTTTTTGAATTTGTTTTTCCCCCTTTTCTTTTAATCGGTTCATTGCAGACAGCAGCTAAATGTGATGCTAACATGTAAGCCACGTGACACACGATGATGGGATGTGACGTTTGTAAGTAAGGGAATGAATTATCCCGGTGACAAAATGATTCAGTTAATTTGTTGATCACGATGCTCTTTTGCTCTGGAAGTCTTTTTTTAAAATTTTACACTAAAATGAGCATTTTTGCATTTGTTGCCCCACGCAGGACAGTTACTTTGTACTTTCTTGTTCAGTGCAGTTTTGAGGATCAACGACTTGGCCTCTTCATCTTAAGTGTTCTGCTGAGATTGCAGTCATATGCGGCTCTTTATTATGCGTGTTAATCTGGAACCGGGGTCTGTGCAGCTTCCCTGCCCTCCGTGCTGAGCAGGATGTCTAAACCGGTTTAAATTGAATATTGTCGGGGGGGGTGTACGTCCTATCAGAATTTTGCAGTATATCGACTGTCCTGCCAGCACAGGGTTCAGAGACTCCTGCTCTAGATGTTTAGGTGTCTTTGTTGATTTCTTATACCAATCAGATTTTACCAGTCAGGTTTTTTTTTTTTTTTTTTTTTGGTTCCCAAATGGCAGATCTACAAATCAGATTTCATCTCATGTACTGTATGACTTGCAGAAGCAGCGGTTGGTTTTTAAATGGTTGTCCACCCTGATTTTTTTTTTATTTTTATTTTTATTTTTTGGTAAAGATTTATTTTTCTTTTCAGAAGTAAACAATAGGTGCTAGAAAGCAACAAACAGACCTCCCACATAACTGGGAACGCTACCTCAAAACTTAGCCATGTTCTTCAACCGGACAAGAAAAGCAGTACAGTACATAATAGGTTCATTTATTTATTTTTCTCTTATAGTTTTACGTTACCTCACTGGCTAAGACTTTTGAATTTTAAAGAGAGTAAAGAGGTGCAGTTTAAGTAGGGAGACACTCATTGGAAAGACTGGAAGTGTTGGTGATGCCTGGTCGAGGATGGGAAGGAGCTCGTTGCGTGGAGATGCGGTTGAAGCTGCAAAAACGGGGATGTCGGCGAGTTCTCCTGGCTGCGGACGTTACCGTGGTACAGCTTGACTCTCCCTGTTGTCTACTCTCTGGAACGACGTGGTATTTTTCACTTTGTATGGCGAGCCGGTCATGCGTACAATTTTAGATACTGAAGATGTGAAAACTGTGACATTTTTAAAGCCTCACGATGTAAAAGCGACACCCTCTGACCGTGTTTCAGGGAACAGACCTCTGTGCTGACTTACTTCTACCTGCGTGGCTCCGCCCCTCTCCCGAGAAATCTCCCTTTATCTGCACTTCCGAGTTCAAGGGGCACGACCTGTAACCATAAACTTTTGTTGATCTACCTCTTAGAAAGAAAAGAAAATAGCAACATAGTTAAACAACATAAAGACTTTAATCTGAGAAACTGAAAATGAAATGATAATGTCTGACTAGTGGCATCTCCATATACTGTAGTTGGTAGTATAAATATGAATCCTTTTACTTCTTCCAAAGACTATTTTTATTCCATTGCTAGATATTGTTGGGGGGGGGAAATAAAAGGTAAAACGGAAGTAAATTTAATATTAGAGTGAACCTCATTATTCAGTTTTCTTTCATTACTTACATTTAACCTCAAAT
This sequence comes from Arapaima gigas, assembly GCA_900497675.1. Classification (NCBI taxonomy): domain Eukaryota; kingdom Metazoa; phylum Chordata; class Actinopteri; order Osteoglossiformes; family Osteoglossidae; genus Arapaima; species Arapaima gigas. Next base: position 97,549 of record UFQX01000166.1, on the reverse strand, counting down.
CCTTCATCTTTGAATTGCTTTTGATGATATGGGATTGTATTTTTTTTTTTTTTTTTGGATTGATTAGAACTCTGAATTACAGTATAATAGTCGGCAAGGTGTGTCAGAGCAGTGTGATGTTGACGTAAACGGGGGAGGAGGGAGTGTACACCCAGTTTTCTGAGTGCCACAAGAACTCATTCGCAGTGTCTCTGGAGTTCACTTTCTGCCTGTCTTTCAGTTCTTGCAACACTTCTTAATTCCTTGTTAAGAGCATAGGATTGTGCTATTAAAAGAACACACCTGAACCATTGTGTCCTGTGTTTCTGCGTGTCTGGGGAGGGGAGGGGGGGGGGTGAGGGACTTGTGGCTGCTTGTTGTATTTAGACTGTGAACCTCAGACATTCCTGAGTATTTCCACGTGTTTAATGCACTTATACTCCCCCCGTTTTATAACCATTTCTTTCCTTTATTAATCTCTGCAGAAATAGTTAAATTCTCCAATTAAACAGTAAATCTCAGAAGGGAAAAAAAAATGCATAAACCCCATTTTTATAACCATCTGCCGTTGACTTTTGATAATGCGCACAATACAACACGAGGACAAAAGGTTGCATTATTCAGCAGTGATGGTCGTGTAGCCAGAAGTTCCAGAAAGGGTGACTAAATCGTAGATAATTTATCGTGCAAATCAAACTTTTCCAGCCTGGCGAAGTTGGAAGCTCGAGTCAACCGGATATTTTGTGAGGGAGCTTCTGATGTGGACCTTGGCTGTAAGACGCATCTTCTTGCCACGTATGCAGGAATAAATAAGATGCATTCCACATCTTGGTTGAAAGCTGAATTTGGGCTGGGGTTTGACGGGAAAAGAGGAGGGGATCAGGCTTTTTGAAATGATCTTTTGAGCAGTTTTCCAGTAAATTTGCAAGTCATCGCACTTCCAGTGGCTGGAATCGCCTTACGTTTAAAACAAAGCCGAAACGTCCCCAGAAATATTCTCTGTAGACATATTGGAGCAAAGTGGACTCTGTGAATGAACTTTGCTTTTGATCTTGGAAGGTGCGGGTGGGAAAGCAGTTTAGAATAAGAAAAGAAATATGCCAAGGGTCCCAGTGTAAACATATTACACATTTATTCACAGTTTTGATTTTCTGTGCAGTTGTGGAAACTCCACCATCTCCTGCTTGTCCAGGCCTGGGTTGCAGTGGTCCAGAACCCATCCTGGAAGCAGAGGGCATATATATATGTCATTAAAAAAAGTTGAATAAATTAACTTTATTTGCTCATGAAAATGAGTCACAACCACACATCTTGCAGTGATTTACTACGTTACACCGCAGTTCAGGGTAAGTGCTTTGCTCAAAGGTCCAACAGCAGGCAGTGGGATTCACAGCCGGATCGACTTCAAACTACAGCTGCAAGACTGGCTGAACGGGCAGTTTATTATGATTTTCTGCTCATACTGAAGCCAAAGGAGGCGAATCTTTGTGCGCTGCTCTGATTTTTCTCCAACGAGACGAAATGGAAACATACGGCATGTCAGATCCTTCCTCCAGCCGCCTCTGCCCATCTGGTCTCTCCAGAGCCGGCTGTCTAGCTCAGGAATTGCGGTGGGCGGCGCAGCGAGGGTAAAACCGGGTTCTTTACCGCACCGTTGTTTTATTCCCGACGAATGTCTCGCGCTCTGGCGGCCAAACCCACATCCGACGGCGCTCCATTCAAAAAAGCGCAGCGCGAACAGCGTAGCATCGGACCAATCAGATTGCGTAGTCGTCCGGTCACGCCCCCTCGCACATTACGCCCCTGTGATGCAGCAGAATCTGACCAATTAGGCGACGAGCTGCGAGAACGATGACGGTGCCCGCCTCTCCTACGCTCTTATGTGCAGCCGATAGGACGAAATCTGACCAATGAGGTGTCTGTCTCGCACCCGCGAGATTTTGAAAAACAAAAATGGCGGCTGAGAAGGTTTCGTTGTACGTATCAAAGGGTGTTTATTTTCACATTTAATGTTAAAATACGCAGTTCCGTGCGTCAGTATGAAATACAGTATGTCATTTTCATGCGTGTTTTGTTGTATCACAGCATATCTATTATTAAAAAATTCCCGTTTGGACCAATATGGCATACAGCGGAGTTGTGTTTACAAGTTGAATTCGCAAAAATGACGTTTTGTGCTCTCGATTCGATGCAGTTTTAGAATATAGCACTTCTGACAGAGTATTCCAGTCAGCATTCTATTCTCTGTTATATTATATTTACAAATACGTGTCTACAGGAGTTATTATTATTATTATTATTGTTGTTGTTGTTATTAAAAGTCTAATTCAGAAATAAAACTAGCAAAGGTATCAGTCAAGTACCACTGGGACCAAAACCTATACAATGAATGGATGTTCTGCCCCCCCAGGTTACTGGAACGGTGTGAAGCAGCTCAGAAATTAGTGTTCAGTGTGGAGGATGGACAAGAGGTTGGAGAAGCAGAGACTCCAGCGTCTGTGATGGTCCCGTATCTCATCGTGAGTAACGCACCAGAAAGCCCTTAACAGCGCTTTGATGGAAAGGGTTGAAATTTAAACGTCACAGCACACAATGATTCTTATATTCTTATATTCTTATAGTCTCCTCACACATAAGTCACACACGAAGGACTGTCCGTCGTTCTCTGAAGCATTCGGCTGTGTATGGAAATGGCGAGTCTGGTACCGAGTGCTGTATCGTACGTTTTGTTTGTGCCTCTTTTCAGGATAGCCGCCGCAAGCTGAAGCTCATGAGCCGGCAGCAATGCGTCCTGGACTATTTCCTGATCCTGCTCGAGACTTTGGAGTCACCTGACGAGCTGCTTAATAACCCCTGTCCTCAAAATATAGGCAGGTGTCATGTAAACGTTCACACGCTGTTGTCCGTTTTCTTACGTTTCCTTTGTGCCGTGATCTTTTGATGGAATGTTGCAGATGAGAATGCCCATGCCAAGTGGAAAGCCCTGAAAAGCGAGTACAGAGAAGGTGTACAGAGGGTGCAGGACTCCATTGTAATTCTGCAGGATAAAATGGAACAGGCAAATAAGAAGAAAGAGATGATTGGACAGTTGATGACTAACCTGGAAAGAAAGGTGAAGATGAGGAAGTAGCTGAGAAACATTTTTGTTGATGGTGTCTGTTTCTCTAGGATAAAGTGTGTTTAGGCTGGTGTGACACGCTGCTGGTTTTGAGTTGTACTTTGGTTTGTTGTATCGCGTTTTATGGTCTTCCTTTCTTGACACTTTACATTTCTGAAATGATCAATAGTTACTGTTTGATAACTATCGGTAACTAGTCATAATATTTTTCCCTTTCTGTCCCAGAGAGCAGAAATGAAGGAGAAGGAGAGACTGAAGCAGAAAATGAACAAGAAGGCAGAAGTAGGTAGCTGACATGTCTGTCATGAACAAGCAGAGCTGACTGAATGACAAACAGATGAATTTGTGGAATAATTGTTTCACCAACTTTCTTTTCTGTACAGTTGCATGTTGGAGGGCATGGATAATTAATCCCTTTTTATTGTGAACATTCAGGTTCTTGAGACCATTATATATTTTATATCAGTTTATATCAGTGACGTATTGGTATTTTATGCTGAAGATTTGTTCCAAACTAAGTAACTTTTTGCACATGGACTTAATGCCCTGCCTGTCAGAGACAAGCCAGTGCAAAGCTGCAAGAGCTGGAGTTGGCCGAGGACGCGTGCCAGAGGGCCCTCCAGCAGATGGAGCAGAAGATGACTCACCTCAGGGCTGAGATAGACTCCTGCCAGGCCACCTTGGACAGCTGGACGGAGCTGCGAGATGAGTAAGGCCACGCTGACGTGAATTTTCAACAGCTGTCCTCACATTGCCCCGTAAAGTACTTCTCTGCTGCTGGCAAGATGCGTGTTTTGGGCTGTTTGGGGGGGGGTGCTTGGTAAAATAAACCTATAAGACCAAGACGCAAAAGAAGGAATATTAAAATCGCTGGCCTGAAAGGCTGTCCGAAGGAGGGTTTTGACATGATTCCACTGGTTAACTTGATTAAAACCCACTTTGTCTCCTCTATGAAATTTTAGTTGTAAAACGCTCTGGTCCAGTGGCCCCTTTGTGCTGGAAAACCGGAAAAAACCAACAGCTTTGATATATTACATTTGCAGGGCCCTTGCTTTCTGGGTTAAAGAGAATTTGAGTGAAAATACATATTTATGCAACATTTGGTGTTTGATAACATGCACACTTTAATGTGTGACTTTATCACCAGAGGAAGAGCAATAAAAGCAAAGTTCTCCAGCGATGTCTTTACTCAGCGTTTTATCTGTTTGTACTTCACTTGGCAAAACTTGTGATGTTGCATTTATTTCTCAGATTTGTAGACCTGCAAACCTCAGGTATGACTTCAGTGGTCTGCTGGTTGTGATTTGTTGTCTTCTTTTGCCCACCCAACGCTGCTAGGCTCAAGGGGTCGATCCAGGCTACACTGGAGATGACAGGGTACCGGCTGCAGTGGGTGGGCGACAAAGAACTCTGCGTGGAGCTGAGGCCCCAGGTTTATCAGCCCTCCCTGGGAGACGTGAACCCGCTGTGTCTCTCTCTAACCTGGACCACAGATGGCATCTTCCACATCAAGGTACGTGTTCGGGGGGATTTAGGAAGATGTAGTTATTTATTCAGAAAGATGCAGATTTTTTGTGCGTGTTTTTAAATGAATGAAAGTGCTAATGTTCCAGCAACGTGAAATCCGCAAAATACGTGAGATTTAAAGCGAGTGGAGGTGTAGTAATTGCTCAAGTTTTTCCTCATTATCCAACACCTTCACCTCAGGCATCCCAGGGTGCCATGGACCTTCTCCCAGAGTCCCTGCATGGCCCCCTATCCCAGGTCAGCACTGCACTGTTGGAGATCATGCAGAGCTACCTCAGTCAAAGTGAGATGCTGGCTGAGATTCAGCATCTGCAATCCAGGTACCGCTGCCTTTGGAGCCATCACGTTATTTGTAACACTGATTGATATGTGCTGAGAAAGAGGTAAAATACTGCTCTCTACATCACAATTGTTCAGTTGCACATGCATTCTTGAAGGACCCAGCACCTGTTGTACTATTTTTTTTTCTTTTTACCACGTGCAGCAAGTATGTATTCTGGTTTATAAGACTTTTCTGGAGGCAAGCGAGGTGTAGATCAGCCAGGCATGTTGACAGAATCCTGCTTTAACGCAGGTTTGCGATTGACTGGCGCCCAACCGGGCGGCAGCTCATCTTCCTCAAGTCCTCTTCCATCGTGTGCCACCTGCATGTGGAAATGGGATACCCCTCCAAAGGCAGAGTGTCTCTTGTCTCTGTCCGTGGGGAGAAGGGGCCCGTGAATATCTCATCGCTGCAGGTGAGCTGGTGTTTACAACTGAAGCATAAGTGGAATACAAGTAATGCACACAGCTTGGTATGTTGTGAAAGATTTATTTAATACTTACTCTGACAGACTTGCATGACATTGCTTGTACCAAATTGTTTACGTATTGCGGTAAATAAGGTTGAATCTCTGAGAAAACGGGACGTAACGCTGTGGAAAATGTCCTTATAGTCAGTTGTGTGCTATTAGAGCAGTTGCTGGTTCTTGCTCAGTTATAACAGCGTCTAAAGCATTCAAACGTGTTTGTTTGTGATAAACAAAAGGGTCGTTTCCTTTTTATTTTTCTTTTTTAGCCCCTACATGAGAATGCTTCTCTCACCGAGTGGCTGAAATATCTTAGCACCTCCATGCAAATCTGACTGGTCCGGCTGTGGGTGTCGGGAACTTGGTCGCCACTGGGGGGCGCACGCCTGTCACACGGACATGTAAATAACCAGTAAATTACCCTTTGTCTGTTGTCCCTTCTATCTCTTCCGATCTGTTTTTTTTTTTCTTAAATGAAACAGAACCTAAAATAAAAACCAACGTCTGGAGATCTGAGATGTTCTAGCTGTCAAAATGTGTATGTGGGGGGGGGGGACTTGACATAATAGTCCTGGGTTCAAGTAACCTGATCTTACCATAGCTGTATTGTTGTGTATTGTTGTGTAAATATACTCTTCTTGAACACTGAAAATGTGGTACTGTGTGACATTAAATGTAGTCGGTTACAAAAGGAGCGATTGTTTGTGCGGTTGCCTAGCAGCGCGTGACACAACACAGGCTGCATTCTTTCAGCGTCTGCCCATCCTGCACGCCGATTGGTTTGCTTTCCAGCACCCGGACGGACCAATAAAAGTTGCTCCAAGGTGGTTATGAAGGCAGCCTGACCCACTTTCGTTTATGCTCACTTTCAGTCGATTCAGGGCCTTTTTGGGATATTTTTCTTTGGGGGTGGGGGGGTCTGTGGTGATCAGTTTCCATGGATTTTAAGAGCGGGCTCTGGGGGTGGATGCAGGATTACATAACAGAAGATTAGTGTTATTCTATTTTCCTCTCAGTCCCAAGTCACGTCCAGCTGAACGTGCAAAGCATGTAAGGAATCGGTGCAGATTCACAAATACGACACTGAGGCTGAACTTCAGGCTGCCTGAGGATTCTCGGCTTTTTCTTCTCATACGTCGCCGCGTAACGAATTAAAAGGACGGACTGAACCGGATGGAAAACGGCGTCACCACGTCGGCGCGTCGCTGTCCGACACCGAGACCAAAGCGCTCCGCGTTGCGCAGACCTGTCGGACCAGAGCGAGACAGCAGACAACGGGGGCGGTCCTTCAAAGCGAGAGGAATGCGGACAGACGCATGCCGGTCATGACCCGAAAGGGGAAAAATGCACCAGAAATCTGTGTATATAGTTTTAATACGGTTACACTAACTGAATTTCATACGTCACTTTGCACCAAGTTTTTCATTTTAAAAGAAAAAGTTTACACAGTTTTTAAACATTTCAAGTTTGTGTGTGTATATATATATATATATATATAACATATTTATAGATATGTACAATTTGTACAGTCACAGGATTTAATGTAGATGCATGTGCAGAGCTGCATGTACTACAGCATATGTGGAACAGACCATGTCAATTTTAAATGCGTATAGCAGCTTCCTGGAAGGACCGGTTGTGTGTAGTGAGGGAGGACCGAGAGTTGGGAGTGTTTGGAGCTACATCTTCTCCCTGGTTACTGAACATTCCAGCCCGGGGAATCCTTTCGCCGTCGTATCAGACCACCGTTTCACCTTCTACCTACACCGGTCTCCGTGGCGACGTGTGCTTGAACCTCACCCGCTGATCACGCTTCCACCGGGACCCCTCGGGAGTCCGGACTGGCAGCTGAACGTGCTGTAGTTTGTCCGACGAATCGCTGCCCTCACGTGCGTTCGGGTTCGTCCTGGCGGGAGGACAAAGGGGCGGCGCAGCCCGGACGTGACCCCTGGAGGCAGCGGCCGAAGGGGGAGTTGGGGCTTCAGGCGTCGATGCGGAAAGACAGCAGCTTCTCCGAGTGCATGTTGTTGAGGGTTCGCAGGTCGGGCAGTTTGAGCAGCAGCTTGGTGAAGCGCGAGGAGTCGCTGGGGGCGTTCTTGTTGACCAGGGTGCGAAGGGCGCGGATCAGGTTCTCCTGGAGCAGCTCCACCGAATTGACGTTCTCGATGCCGCTGCGGTCTTGGGAAGAGCGAAGGGAGAGAGTTCAGTGTCACAAGAAACAATGAGAAGAGAACATGCTGCTCCTACAATTTTTCTAGATCGTACAAAATCCAAAACGGACAAAATCGAACGGAACAATTTCACTTTAAAGCGGGGGGGTTAAGTCTGTAACGGACTAGCAGCCTGTCTGGGGGGGGGGGGGGG
>UFQX01000166.1:76735-89746 GCA_900497675.1 Arapaima gigas | reverse complement strand
GGGGGGGGGGGGGGGGGGGTCCTGTTGACTAGTCTACCGCACTGCTCTTCCAGAACAGCGTCTGGACCCCCGTGACCCTGACAAGCTGAGGTCTGTTATCTCAAGGCTTCTTTCAGTGAACATTCGCTTGAGGCCCAAACTGGCAAATCTCAACTTACAGCGAGAAGAAGTTAAGAACATGGATTTGTAACTGTGGCCTTTACAATCTGCATAACTTCCCGCATCAAATTTTTGGAAGGAACAATGTAAACGAGACGCTTCTGCCAAGAGGAACTTTTCACACAGCCGTCGTGCGTAATTCCCGCTCTTCTCAGACCAGCTCACCTGCAGAGATCAGCACCACGGCGGTGAACAGCCCCAGCTCCTCAGCCGTGAGCTCCAGCCCGCTCAGTTTCTCACTGAAGTCAAACATGGTGCTAAGCAGGTCTCCCATGCCCATACCACGCAGGGCTTTCATGCTGTAGGTGGCGCCGGAGATGAAGGTCACGGTCTGCTCCTTGACGTTGAATAAGGAAGCAAAACGCACCATCAGCACCTGCAAGGGAGAAAGGAGAGTGAGCAGATGTGCCCAGTGTGGTCCAGGCAGCCAGAAGCAGCAGCGAGGTGAGGACAGTTAAGATTTAGTGTCACGCTGAACTTTCGTGTAAACTTCTGCACCGTTACGTTCCAAGAACACGGGCTCTTACCTCGAAGGTGCCTGCTTTGAGCAAGGTGACTTGGTCATGCTGGGAAAGCTCGCTGAACCCTGGGATGTGTTTTGCGAACTCCACCACTTCACGCACTGCTGGCGTGAAGCTCAGAGAAAAGTCCTCCCAGATCTCCTGCGGGGATTTGTTGGGGTTGGCCTGGGGACACATGTTCATGGGACAAGCCTGGAGACAAGAGGAAGCAGGCATCTCACGACCGGAGTCTCTCAGCTGAGGAAGCTTTAACAAGGTGCGTCGTCAAATCTACTCACCAACAGGATTTCTTTGCGGTTCTTCCAGGAGCAGTTCTGACCCTGGGGGGTTCCGTTTAAGTCTGGCTGATTCGGGAACGCGTTGCTGTTACTCGGGCAGAGGCGGTGGCTGTTGCTCTGGTGAGACAGGCCATTGAAGTGGCCGTTGGTGGCAGAGGGGTTCACGGGGCAGCCGGTCTCTGACTTGAAGCCGTGACGTTGAGGTACGTGGTTGTCGTGGTGGAAGATGCTGTTGAGACTATTGAGGTGGTACCCATTGGTACAGCAGTTGGGGTCCTGGTTGTCCAGCTGCCTGTCGTTTTGCATGCGAAGACCCTGACCGAGTTTGTCGTGGGCGTAAACAAAGGTCTCGCGATGGGCCCGTGCAATGGCGGAGATGGTGCGGTCCACGCTGGGGCTGGAGCACAGACGTGGTGAGGCGGGCAGGGGTGGGGGTGGGCTCTGGGTAGGAAGGGCAGGTGGGGGAGAAGCAGACATGGGGGCTGGTGGCGAAGGGGTCAGGGTTAAGGTTTGGGCTGGGGGAGCCTGAGGAGCAATGGTCATGCCTGGGGAGGAGGGGGAGGTGAGGCCAGCCAGCTGGTTGTTGACCATGTTGTTCATGGCACTCTGCATCTCTGCCAACATGCGCTGCTTCTCGCGCTTGGGGATACGGCCGAAACGCACGGCTGCAGAGAAGACACGGGGGGGGGGGGGGGTCATGAACCAACNCTCTGCCAACATGCGCTGCTTCTCGCGCTTGGGGATACGGCCGAAACGCACGGCTGCAGAGAAGACACGGGGGGGGGGGGGTGTCATGAACCAACGCTCAAGTACAGCCCGCCGTGTGCGAAGAGCCGAGCCGCAGAACTCACCGTCGCGGGACATGCCGACGGAAAGACACTTCTTGAAGCGGCACTGCTGGCATCGGTTGCGGTTGATTCTCATGATGGTGCAGGTTTCGTTCTTCAGGCACTTCTTGTATTGGATGTTCTGCTGGATGCTGCGACGGAAGAAGCCCTGTAGGCAAAAACCTGCTGTCAGCGTCTCATCCCGTCACGGCAGGGACTGCATGTACGCGTGTGGCCGAAACTCACTTTGCAGCCCTCGCAGGCGTGGACGCCGTAGTGGAAGCCGGACGCCACATCTCCACACACCTTGCATAGAAGCACCATCCCGTTCAGCTCTGCAAAAGCAACACCCGTAGAATGCAGAAAATTTTAAGCAGTTTCTCAAATGGGACAGAAATATGACAACAATGCTCCAGCTCCGGGGAGGTGGGGTGGGTCTGTGCTCATGCATGAAAATTCCGGCCGATTTGACTCAACAGAGACCAACTTACTGGTGAGACTGGCAACACACTTGCTGGGGGAGGAACGTGAGCTCCTGCCCTCGTCACGGCCACGAGGGGAGCCCCCTGAACTAGAGGAGCTGGCATCCTCCCCAGACCCAAGACTGGAGCTGCTGCTGGGGTAGAGGCGCGAGGAATCCTGGGAACCGTTGGGTGACGGTGGGAAGGAGGAGCCGAAAGACGGCTGCGAGAAGCCCAGGGACTGGAAGCTGCTGTTGGAGTTCTCGCTGTACATGGACACAGGGCTGGTGCGGTTCGGGGAACCTCCACACGAACCTATGTAGGAGATCACGCCCCCTGTTGGAGACAGGAATGCTTCTGCTGTCATTCTGGAGAGGAACATCATCTTTTGTAAAAAACTGAACGGGATTAAATGTTTTGGGGTTGCGCTCCATCGTCACTTTAAAAACCCCAAAACCGCGTATGTAAACATGATGTTCTAGAGGAAGAGTTCCACCACTCTCAGCCTCAGCTCAGCCTGCGTCAGCGGACAGACAGGTTCTCACAGGACACCAAACTCCACTGGAGCCTGCTGGAAGAAGCTCAAGTGGGTTTCTGGTTAAAAGCAACTTGGACTCTTTCTGCCGACAGCCGCCTGCAAACGGCAACTGGGATCGATTTCTGAAATGAGGGGGGGAAAGGAGTATCTTCTCACTTCAGCTCCTGGCACCAAACTAAAGCAGCATCTAAACCCTGTTTGGGAGACCTTCAGATTTCGATCTCGTGTTTAAGAATACAGAGGAAAACAAAGCTTTTAAGGAATCGTCAACCTTTATAATAAGCCCCCTGACCCCGTTTTCCCTGGACGTTTGGACCAAGTCACGCCCTGCTAGCTTTTCTTCTTCACTCCCGTGACCTCGCACACGGTGACCAGGTATAACCCGGGTTCCAGGAACAACAGCGACCTTCTCCGCAGAGATGGTGACACGATGACAAGGAGGTGGAACATCTGTCTTCCTGAGGCGGGAGCGATTGCGTAACGCGCTAGTAGAACAAAAGGGCAAAGGGTCACTGTGTCAGGTGGCGCCACAACAGAGCCACGTGCGCCGGCGCGAGCAACACACCCCACATGTGAGCTCTTCTCGAACCTGCGCCAAATGCTCGATTTTACAATCTGGGGGGGGGGTTGCAGCCCGCGTCACGCACAGAGCCGCAGCTTTACTTTCTTCTCACACGTGGGGTCTTGTGTCCGGATGCCGTGACGCCGGAAACGACTTATTTTCTGGTTTTGCCTCAGACTAATTCCTTTCGGCCGACACACCAACACGCGCGCATTCCACGAGAACCCGTGTCGGCTCGTGTGCGCGCGCCCAAGTGGATCACCGCGCGTCACGCCTCCGCTCCACGTGCGAACCCCTCCTCCCTCCCCACACCACGCGCTTGCCAACGGGACTGGCTGGCGCAAACACGCCCCGCGCGCCCGCCCGCCTCCTCGCGCCCCTTTCCCATCACCCATCTGCTCCGCGACGGCAAAACACGCTCGTTTCCGCATTTTTGCGTCAATTACGGAAAACGTGTACATGCGCCTTTTCGTGATTTAACACGCTAACGCACAAGACGGGAGAGGCTCGAGAGAGAGGGATTCGCAGATATTCTTATTTTATTTTTATTTTTATTTTTATGACGTCCGCACATATTTGTTTCCCTCAGCCCACTTCGGCGACCGGCCACTCCTGTGACACCTGAGGGATTACACACAAAGCCCCGCCCCTCCTACAGCCGCCCAATCGCTTCGCGCACATGGCCGTCGGGCTGCAGCTCCACGGGCAAGGCACCAAAAGGGGCGGGGACAATTATGTAATGAGGTAGCGGGCTGCCAATGGAGAGAGGAGAGAGGAGCCGAATGAAAACAAAGCGCACATGGTCGGGCCCGGAGGTCCATGTGAAGCGCGGCGCGGCGGACAGAAGTCTGTAGCTGCACACCTGACTGTACCGTCCTGACCTACTTACCGCAACGTGCCGCCGCCACGGGACCCCTCAACCGTGTACGACCACGCTCACATGCCCCCCTTTACTTATCAAAACGACACATTTTTAGCGCTTTTCTACACTTTCAGAAAGCGGTGTCCTTCTTCCCCGCACGTGTAGACTACCTGATCGGGAAGTAAATATTTCAAAAATGACCGCATAATAGTGATGCGCGTTATCGGACGCAAATAAAGTTACATTTAAAGCACGCTTATCCCAATAAACTTTATTTATGCTCAGTTTGAGGGTCTATCACGAGCTGTGGGCGGCTTCGTGTCACACATGCCAGATTCTACATTAAACTGTTTAGCATTAAGAAATGCGTCTTTCAACAATGTGAGATAAAGTGACAACAAGGAAAAGCGGGCTTCCCCGCAGGACCGGAATGAAATACATTTTGAGTACGATATGTTATAAACTGAAGGCATGTCATTGAGTTCCGAGGAGCAGACCACCCAGTGACCCGGAGCTCGGTATATTTACCTGTGTTATTGTTGTTCGTGTCCATCGCTGTTGTCATCTTGAGCTCCAAAAGAGTCATACAGAAGTCGGTCAAAACTGGATACTTCTGATACCATATAAAACACCCCAGAAAACGCCTTTTTCACGCTCCTTTTTTTCGAAAAAGCTACGTCGGGGTAGAGAAAACAGTATCCGCTACAGGTCTGCCATTCTGCCTTCGGAACTTTCCGAAACTACAGTGCGGTGACGCGGTGAATAAAATGGTGTGATTTGTCCGCACGTGGCAGCCCCAGGCGCAGGTGACTGTCGCGTAGTGCTAGTCTCGCGCCCCGTGTCGTTCTGAGCCGCAGCCTCCGCAACCGGCCCGCTTTAGCTCCGGTCCGGCTCGTCGCGCCGAACGTAAGGGAGCGCTGGCGAGCATGCGCAGTAGCGGCAGCCACTTGCACGAGGCTAAAAACGGGACCATGTGACCCCGGGGAGTGCCTCGTGCCCCAGTGACACACTTTTTCTCGAATATATTTCTTTATTTATTTTTTTGTCCGAAAATGACACGTGGCGAGATAGATTACGCGGGTGGTCACGGTATTTATAGTTTATTATGTGCTCGCTTCGCCGAAAAACAAACGAACCGGGAATTATAATTAGTGCGTTTGGCTGTGATTTATTCGCTCACTACACGCTTCTCTCTAAAGTGATCTAACGATTTTAAGTACAAAGCTGGATGTTTGCTGAAGCAAACTTTCCACTTACCTTTAAACTGACGTCTTTAGCCACTGCGACACCTGTTGTTGATTTAATTCCGTGACCCCCCCCCCCCCCTCAAAGGTCTGACTTCAAACAGGTAAAGTCGCCCTTTCTGGCAACTTAAGATCTACGTACCTGATCTTGTGAAGTACCAAATTTTAAGAGGCCTCCGAAGAATAGAACATCCACCCCAAGACACAGAAGCAAACAAATCTTTTTTATTTGCTTATTTCTTTGTCGCCAACCTTATGCAAGTATATTTGTATAGAGCAAGGAGCTCATTATTAGAGAAGTAAACGTGTTCATCATAATCTGCACCTGATGTGAAACAGATGTTTGAGTAACTATAAAATGTGTGTGTTGAGCATGCAGGTATGATGTTTTCTTATTTGCCAGAGTTAATTATTAACGTGATTACTGTGATAATTAGTTATCAATATACTGTAAACTTTTTAGCTTGTTTAATTCATACAAACAATGCTGCAGCAGAACAGTTGTCACTGCAATGTAAAATTTAATGTATGAATAACACAGTTTTATTGATTAAGTGTATAGAAAGTTTCCGACGACTAAAGAGAAAGGAAAAAGTTGGTCAAAATGACGCGTGGCTTTTCGGTCTGAAGTTGGTGTCTGAAACTGTGCAAAAGAATCTTAGCAGTGAGTTACTGCTGGAAAAAAAACATGCAGATTATCTCAGGTTAAAAAGGCAAATTCTTTAAATGGCATCCAGAGGAGGGGCCAGTGCTCTCGGCTGGAGGTCAACACCCCGCAAAACAGCGCAGGAAACAGAGCTTCGCTGATAAAATGTCTCGCACGCACGAGCTCCTCCGTTTGGCGACACTATGAATGCCACCGTCACACTGGACTCATCCTTGTGTCACTGCAGCCGGCGTTCCGTGGGAGAACCGAGAAAACCCCTATTGCTGCAGTTCCGGCAAAGGGCAGCGGGTGGCACAGTGGTTACGGTTGTTTTTTTTTTCACAGCCAGAAGGTTCCTAGTGTAATTTCCACTCCTGCTGTAGTACTACTGATCAAGGTACCGACCTTGACTGATGCAGTAAAAATACCCTGCTGTACAGCGTTTTTTTTATCTACAGCAGTAAAGCGTCTGCTAAATAAAAGTAATACTTTGACTGCATTGCAATGACGTATCCATGGCAATCGATGGGGTGTTGTCTGAAACACATGGGCCGTAAAATACTGCTTCCACTAGGTAATTATTCTTGAACATCAATGGCAGTTTTGTTGTTGTTGCTGCGAACTTATCTTCATAGTGATGAGCTTTGACTCGTCCGTAGTGAACATTGTCACCAGGCCCGGGTTACTAATCTCTGCCGACTGTGCTTCTTAGTTTCCGCCATCCGGCGTCTCCCGCACGCGCACCGGGAAGACTGTGTCACGTTTTGGCGTCACGTTAACTGGCAGCACGTCACACGCGGACCAGCCACCGAGTGGCGCTCTGTCGAGATGTGCTCAACAGCCTTTATTCTTAAAACATGTCACGCAGATAAAAAGGGGATTTCTCGAAAGAGCGCGTTCGTTTGGACCGACCGAAACGGATAAATTTAATTATACTCTGTAATTCAAACAGCATTCGTATTTATCAAGTTTAACACCCGAATGCAAATCTATGTTTTAAGGAGGCTGTACGAAACACCGCTTCGCTCCGATGTATCAAACGCGTTGTGACTGTGTTGCATTTTATAGTTGCGTGTTGGATTCGAAATCCTGATTTATGTGTGGAAAAGATCGCCGAAATACTGAGCTAAATCTCGCGAGGAATAAATATGCGAATAAAAAGGGAAACGGCGGCGGTCTCGTGCGTCGCAGTTGCCGCTGCACCTTAGCGCGCGGCCCGTGTCCGTCCTCGTGAGAGGCTCTTTCAAGTCACCTCGCGCGTTCCCGACGAACGCCACGAGACAGGCTGGTGCAGCACTTTAGCCGCTTTTAAACTGTGTCCCTGAGACTCACTGGCAACGGCTCACCGAAACACGCTTCAAAGCGCCGATGTGTGTGTATTTTATTACTTTACCATCCAGTTAAAGCGCGATCTCCCGAAAAGTAAGTGTCTGACTGCGTTAGACAGCGATTCTTGCCGTATTTCCCCATCTCGGGCGTGTTTGTTGACATTCCCCCCTGGCGGCGCGACACGTGCGGCAAAACGGACCTCGTTCAAGGACGAAGCGATTACTGGGTGGATTTCTCAAAACAGACACGTGACACTCAGCCGCTGAGTAAAACAACGCATTTTCGGCGAACGTGCGACCGCTAACCAATATTAGCAATAAAAAACACACAGATCTGCCAGTGAATGCACGTGCACTGCGGCGATATGCGTGCGGCGCTACGCGTTTCCCTCGACTGTGCGGTCAGCTGTCGCACATCCCACATCTCGGGCACGTGCGTGCTCACAAATACCGGGTTTTATTCCCGTTTTGCGCCGATCGAGCGCGGTTCCACCCGCAGCTCCCGCGGCTCGCAAAGGCGCTTTACGGGCGCGAAACTGGGTCACGCGGACGGGGCGAGCCGCCCGCTAACCTACTGTCCGCGTGACTGGGCGCGAGGCGGCGGCGCGTCAGAGATGCGGCGATCGGGACAGTTTATCGCCGCTTTTCGCACCGATCACCCGCAACGCGGGACAAAGGGCGCCGCGGACACCTCTGTTTGCGTTATTGACCACAGCGTTCCTCAGACACCCTTCTGTGGGGCTTGGTGGTCAGAAACAGAGGGCGATTCAAAAACACCGCTCACCTTCATATGTGTATTACTCGGTACATTAATGAAGGTGTGCGGTTCTTTTTGAATCACCCCGTGCTAAACGGCGTGAACCACAACTGCATATTAATATTTATTATAAACCTGCTGTGTCACGTGGTCCGTTGGTTTGACACGAAACAGCCAAATACACCGCGGTGTCTGTACTGACAGCCGACCGAAAACGAAAAAAATGCCGAAAGACGCGTTCCAGTCACGTGTCTTTAAATTGCAATAAATGACATCTGTGGACAGAATAACGGGAGACCCCCCCCCCCCCCGCGTTGCGATGGACGCCGTGCGGAAGCTCAGGAGCACCGCGCCATGTGAGCGCCGCCGCAGCGCGAGCCCCGGGAGCGTGAGGCGGCGGTGACGTCACCAGGGAAAGCGCACAGTCACCAGGCTCGTCCACGTGCGAGGAGCGACGCTCAGTTCCAGTCGGGAAAAAGAGAATCAAAAACTATTAAAAAAGAAGTCAGCGCAGCTGCATCAGTAAGACGTGCCTGTAAACATACTGAAGAGGCGGACGCGCACAGATGTGAGCTGCTAACACAGTTAAATACCCTCCCGTGTTTTTAATCCTTTTAAGAAAGTCTCATCCCACCATTTTTCTCAGTTGAATATAGTTTGCACGTCGCGCGCACAAACCCGTTCTCTAAACCTTCATCTCTCTGCATTTTTACTTCGATTACTCAATTTTTTTGTATCAAATGGAAGCGGTCCCCACACGGAATCCCGCTGCAGTGTGCTACGTAACGCAAGTGAAATTCCCACACACGCACACACTGCGGAGGAACACGTGCTTAAGCTTCACGCAGAAAAAACCGCCGATATGACCCCTCTGCTTAAACACATAAACTGTGTTCTTTGCATTTTAATTGTGCTAATGCTGCAATACTTTTATTTCTGCATAAGTTTGCAGAGCTACTAACGAATCGGTAGCATTTCTGTGGATTTCTCGAGCGTTTGGCATTTGCTGTTCATGTGTGACCGCGATAAAAATGCTAAACGTGGTAACCTGAAAAAATCAGTATTAAATATTTGCGCGCACAGTTTCGGCGAGAAAAATTAAATCCAGCTCTTCACTGTTGCCGGCTGTTATTTTTGTCACGTTAGAGTCGTTGCTGCGACACAGCACTTTAAAAACAAAGATGAAATTATTTGTAGCATTAAAATGGAGGTCCTCGAGAAGAAATATATTGCGATTGCACATCAGTGCCCATTTTGAGACATTTTAAAACATTTGGGAAAGTGCAGTCGTTAGACGTGTATTTGTAGGTTTCGGGACCGTCGCCACGGTTATAAATTAATGAAATAAATGAAAAAACCGCATTAGGCCTCAGTGAGCTGCGTGGACAGGCGGGTAAACACTTCCATCTAGTGGGCGCCGTTTGCGCGTCGAAGCACCTTAGGTTCTCTGAAGGTTGATGCAACGTTGTTCCCTTGTCATGCTTTGCTCTATCAATCTGTAAAGAAATGTAAGATTTAAAAGTGTAGTATATCTGCTGAGATTTCAGCAATGCGCAGATCAAAAGGATTAAATAGATGTTGGCTTGGCTACAAGAACAGATCCTTCTGATCTATTTAATATACAGAACGTCGCCGACTCGTCCTGAGTTTATCTATGTTGCTCATATTTTGTTCATATTTTTCTTCATTTTGGTCATTTTTATTTTGCTGGTTATGCTGGTGGCTGACAGGTGATAAATCTGGTTCTACAAGTCAAGTTCACACCCTTAGGCACCTCAGTCTAATAAACTGTGACAAGAGGAGGTTACATCTGACGCTTATGCTAATCGGATATTTTTCTCCATCACGGCTTGCGATGTTTTAGCTGCTTGCAGTGATTTACTTTTCGGACAGCTAGACGTTTTTATGAGAGCAATTCAGAGCAATTCGGGGTTAGCACCTTGGTCAAAGGTTGCAATCGAACGTTGCTTGGTTGAGTCCACAGGTCGGCAGCTCTAACCGCTGCACCACCTGCTGCTCGGATGGATGTCCGTCTAGTCTGTCTAAATTCCAGTGTATGTTACAGTATTATAATGTAATCAGGCTTTGCTTGTGTGGAGTTGGCATGTTCTCCCTGTGTCTGTGTGGGTTCTCTCAGGATGCTGTGGTTTCCTCCCACAGTCCAACGATAGGGGTTTGCTGCTGAATCAAAAGAGTTTTAGATGTGTGGAGCTGCCCTGCTAAGGCCTGGTGCTCATCCATAGACCCTGAAGCTCCGTGTTTTCTAGGAGTGGCCCTGGACCACTGTGACCTTGCTTCTCACAACAGATGGTTGGACGGACTTCAGTTGGCCTAATAAAGGTCAGTCACACAAAGTTCTACCTGAGGTGCACAGGATTTGGAAGTTTAGAGGAGGTCCACGAAGCCGGTTCCTCTATTGTAATACCTAAGATCTGGAAAAAGTTGTGCCTGGTTTTGAGCATCCTGGCTGTTGCAGGGATGCTGGGGGATGATGCTGCCTTTAAAAACAACGATTGCTAATATCTTAAAAAACAAGAACGGCATGAATTCAGATTTTTGCAGACGAAGCATGGCACGATTGAAACGTGAGGGTTGTTTTATTTATGCCACAGAGCTGTTTGGAGTCCACTTTATCAGCCCAGCGAAGGGTCCTCCTTCAGCTGCCAGCAGGAGGCAGCAGCCTGATACTCTGGAACCGGCCTGTGTGAGATATATACGCTCCCCTCCCTGCTGCCACCCTGGCAAGCAGGCCACTTCTGGGCATGTGAAAGCTACGCCGCTTTATATGCTTCCCATTTCATTAGATAATTTTATTGTGCATCTGTTCCTCACAAGGTGTCTGTTTTTGCAGCTGTGCATTTTACCGCACCACAGCAGGGCAGGTGATGCATAACAAGAGCTGACCTTGGTGGTGGAGGGGGGTGGGGGGGGCTGCCTGTGTGTGTTGTAGGACTCGTGTCACAGCTCTGTGCCACCTCCTCCGGCCGCTGCCATGACAGAAATGAGCCGGAAGGTGCTGCTTGGTCTCCTTCTCTGCATTGTCGTTTCAGAAACAAATCTATAGTCACAGTAAGAACCCCCCCCCTGCTGTCCCCCCCCCCCCCCCCAGTCTCCTCGATGCCACACGCAGCTTTGGAAGTTCAAACCGAAGACTGCTGTTGGCAGCTGGGTCAAACTTGCAGATTCCTCCGCAGTGATTTATTCAGCAAGGTGAAGTCATTCCCCTCGATTTGCAAGGGCGAGTCACAGACGTTCCTTGACACATTTTTCTGTCACAGAGCTGGGAATGACGCGCTGACCCTGACGCTTGTTTATTGCCCTGAATTGACCGAGTCCTTTCTGCATTAGTTTTTTTGTTTTTTTTTGTTCCTTTTTCTGCACTTATGCTTTTATTACCAAGAAGCTCTCAAGCCAGAAAACCAGGGAAAACACATGAACCATTTTTCCTGTATTATTTTATTCCCTTCATTTTGGGGGAACTGCCTTCAACAAACATTAGCTGACATTTGGTTTGGTAGTTTTTTTCAGTTGCCCACAGGACACACCTTTTCCTCTTATTGACATGTTGTGTGTGTATAAGTCAGCAAACTATTAAGCATTAAAACGTGATTTTGTGCAGTGAATGAAACGTACTGGGAGACATCGCTGATGTTCACAGTGGATAGTTCTTAAGAAACTGTAGGAGCAGCACATGAGCCCACCTGCACTGTAACTCATTGCACCCTGGGTAACAAAATGTAGCTATGAGGGCTGTTACGAATGCGAATCCTTATAAATAATGAAAATTGCTATCGTTGCGAATAAAGGCCGTAAAATTCGACAGTCTTTTCCAGGGAGAGCAGCTGAGCCGCAGGGTCTGGTTCAGCGGGAGCAGAAGGAGCACAGAGAGCTTAAGAGAAGTGCCACCACACAAGAACAGGACCTGAAATGCCAATGAGCGGAATATAGAAGAGCCACTGCTGTGTTCTGCTGGGCTCCACCCCACGTCAACCACTGCCTGTCCTCACATGGGTGTTTCCATGTGGTAAAGTAAACACAGTGAATTATTTTTGTTGAACTTTTTTGTTCTCCGCTCATTTCCTGTTCCTCCATCTCGGTGTCGTAGTCAGAGATGAGAAAGAGAGCGAGAGTGTTGCTGACGCAGTCAGACGCTTGACACAGTCAGGAATCACAGGGGTTTGTGGTTTTCGGCCAGCAGTTTGGTTTTGTCCTCTAACATATGACACGGTCTGTTCTTTATGGCCGGTTGAAGATGTAAAGACCATAAATCATTGCTTTGTCGTATTCATCATAAGCAGGGTGTTTGCACATTTGAATTTCTGTAACATTTCAGAAGGTTTTACTCTGAGCTCAAATTGTGCGGTGGTTAATGCTTGAAATTGTTGTTTTTTATTATATTAACTGTGCAAAACATTTTTCTGCATTTCAGTTATTGATCATCGTTTTCACTCCAACCAAAAGAAGAATAACGTAGTTTTTGAATTTCCGCCCGGTGGGGGTGCTGCAGGCAGTGTGGAACAACCAAGACAGTAGTAGGGGGGTAGAAGATGTCCAGAAGCATCCTGTGTCCAAGGAGACGGTCAGTGGCATTCCCAGGGGGGTGGCCCCATTTGCATACTTTCATGCTTTTCTCCAAGGAGGTGTGCAACTCAGCATAGAGAAAAGTGTGTGTCACAGCAGGCGGGAAGCTTTAGATACACACACGCAATTGTCGACGTGCAGTTTGTGGAACGGAGAGCGAGATAGAAAATGTGGAGATGATCACGTTGATGATTACGCCATGGTCGTGCTACTGTGTGCTGGCTGCTGGGGGGGGGGGGGGGGGGGT
>UFQX01000166.1:51704-76708 GCA_900497675.1 Arapaima gigas | reverse complement strand
GGGGGGGGGGGGGGGGGGGGGGGGGCGGTTGATGTAGTCTGCCTGGTTATCGGTGAATCAGCAGGTATGTGTGTGACAATTGCAGGAAGAACTTTGCCTTTGTGTGTCGTTTTGCAGGCAGGGCAAGCTGTCCGTATCGCCTGCTGGAAATCTCAATCAGTGCAAAGCAATATAACGTCATCCTAAGCAACATTCGCCACGGGTCACTTTGTGTGCAAGGCGACTAAAAACCAGCATATTCTGCTAATCAATAGGTTTGGGAGGAAGTGAACAAAGATGCTAGTCTTCTTATAGGGTAACCAGCCGCCCATGCTACTCATTGTGGGTTTTAACTATTTATTATAAAAAAAAATTCTGATGTCACAATTAGGACACAGCTGAAGCGCTTGGTTTGCACTACTGGAAGAAGCATCAATTTTCCTGCTTCTGAAATCAATGTTGGTAACATCGCTACCACCAGAGACAAAGATCAAGGTAGCAGATGTCAGCAAATCGAGGTTCACTTTATTGTCATTCTGCACTTAAAACGGACAACAGGGAACGAGACGCAGTTTCTCCTGGATCACAGCACAGGCAAAAAGAGAAAAAAGGGACCACAGACTAATTGAGCCAGATGGACAGATAGATAGATGGGTCACAAATTATATTTATGCATATTTTCTGGTCATTATTTTTATTTTGACTTCATATGCTCAAACACTAAATTGGCCATAATAAGTGGTTTGCAGATATTTTAAAGAAAATGAAAAACTGAAATATGCTGCTTGCACAAGCATTTAAACCCCACATGTTAATGTTTGCTGCATTAACAGCTTTGAGTCTTTTGGGGCAAATATGCGCCAGATTTGCACATGTTTAGGAGGTTTTTTTCCCACTCATCCAGGCGAATCTGCAGCAGGTTGTTCGGGTTGGTTGGACGACGGTCGTGGAGCAGGTCTGCACTTTTACGTTCGCCTTTTTGGTTTTGGGCCCCTGCAATCCTGCTTCGGCCTTCTCCTTGACGTCAGTGTAGATAAATACATCGACTTGTACAGAAAGTAAATAAAGTATATTAAGTATAGTAATGCTACAGAGGCATATTGATCAAGTACAGACGACACCTGAAAATAATAGTTGAAATAGTTTGCGAAGCACAAATAAGGGTTCCCTTACAGCAAATGCACGTACAACTTAGCACACATAATATTTGGCGTGCACCCCTTCGTTTTTGGTATCCCATTTTATTAACATGCTCGACGTGTTCTGAAAAATTTGTGTACCGATAGAGGAACAAACAATTTGAAAACCCTTTCACTGGAACAGGCCAGGCTAAAAAGGCTCTTCTTTTCAAAAAGGATATATTTGACTCACCATCAAAACATGACACCCTAATGGGGGGGGTTTTGATGAATGCAGGGGTCATTCATAATTCCAGCTCAGCCAAGTGTGTTTTTTTTTTAAAAACGACACTCAAAATTATACCTGACAAACAGACAGTTTTAATTGCTTTTTCATTATGTACATTAGATATTCACTGGCACAGCGTCTGCTTGCATGATAGTGGGTGTGAATAATACATTTTGTCATCCCCAAATAGACTAAAATAGAAACTCGAGCAAAATACTAGTCTGGCAAATGCTTCCCCCCGTCAAATGTGTAGAGCAAAATGCATTAGTTATGTGAATTATAAACTTTCTTTCAGATATAAGCTAAGCTGGAATGTGTTGCGTTATACCGTTCTGTTCAAAGACAGCAGAAAACACACCTCGGCTCGCTCCCACGTACCGCCGCAGCGCCCATCTCTCCATTTTCTCCCTCCGCCTTCCGTTCCTCTCGCTCAGCCAGAAACACTCGCTGTGCCCTGCTGGTTGTGGTTCAGGTAAAGTAACATACATAACTGTCCTGTGACAACTGTTGTCCAGTCATTCTGGTACAGGGTCATGGTGGTGTGGAGCCTATCCTGGAAAGAAGGAGAAAGGCAGGGCATTATCATAGCAAGGTTTTAAAAAAGTCTATTGAAGGGAAAACAATACATTTTGTATAATGGTCACAGTCCTAGCCTTATAATGTGAAATTCCATGTTCAGCTCCCAGCATAGTTCCCTTGATCAGGATGTTCACATTGAATTAATACGGTAAATGCGCAAATCACTGTACGTCACTTAGTAAACAAATCTTGTAACTAAATTTACTTTGGAGAAAAGCGTTAGACGGCTGAATTGCTAACAGTTATTGGATAATATGTGCAAAGCCTGAACTGCAGGCAGTCAAATGACTCGGTAAGGGCCCCACACCAGCCTGCCAGTGCTCACAGTCTGTCATTTGAAGTGTAAAAACAGGGTGGAGTAAGAAGATGATAATCAGAGGCACCATAAGGGTGTTTCAGAAGCAGGAACCAGCCGATGCTGTGAAACAGTCTGGTCTGAATTACTAGATAAAAGGCCGTGTGAACGTGAGCAGCTCACGTTATGATGGATTTTACACGGTTGCATCCACACAGGTTATTGTGTGGGTAGGAAGCGACGTAAACAGTATCTTCTTCTGTCTTACCGGGAAAAGGCCCCACGTATCAGTGCGACCCCGTGTTTATTGAAAAGCAGGCCCTGTTCGTGTTGCCGCGCTCCTCTAGTAAAAATACATCTCCGGCACTTGACAATTCAGTTCTTGTGTTCAGCCAGTATGTAAAAATATGACCACAGGATATCGCCAGTACTTTTTGCTTCAGCAGTACTTTTTGACAGACCCTCCTTCTTCCTTTGCTTAGTGCACTTCCTTTTTTCTTAAAAGAAATTTTGAATTCTACGCCGGCACTGGTGTGACCGGGGAGAGGTCTCATCCACACGGTTTGCACCTTTAGTGGGAGTCGGCGATGGTGGCAGAGCAGCGCAAAGTGAGAATTTGCCGGGCCTCTGGAACATAAAGAGTGCAGGGATGGAGAAACCATGAAAGAGAAAGTAATTGCAGCCCTCGCTTCCCCCACATCCCCATTTAGCACAATGGCCCGCGGATGACTCAGCGCGCGCCATATGACACAAAATCTTACCACGGTAGGGCATCTGGGTTGCTGCCTTGTCTCTTCCTTACATGCCAGAGCAACGTTCTGCTATTTAAAGTTCCCAATATCCTCGCACATCTGCTGGCGTAACCATGGCATCCAGCAGTGGGTTGTTGCCAAACATGAGGAGCGCAGCGCCATCACATACAAAAGGGGGGACAAGTTACATCTGTTATGTCACTGAATCTCCCTTTTGTACTGGTGGTTTACCTTACTTTAATGCTCAGCCTGCCCATGTCAGTCTGGACCGAACATGGCCTGTGGGTTCTTCTGGATATGGGGCTCTAGAGCACATGAAGGTACTGCACTCTTGTGAGGAGCTGGAGCCATTTATTAAATGCACTTGATGGTAATGGCGCTGCGTTCACTGCCTCTTTCGGCACCTGGGCATCACGACCATTTCCACGTTCAGAAAAGCAGCTCTTTCGACTGCCTGCGATGACCTTTCCGCAGAGTGCAGAATGTTGTCGAGCAGAAAGCCATAAAAACAATAAACGTCAGCATTTCAGATTAGCGACAAACGCCGGGAACTGCATAAATAGACAGATACGCAAAGCGCGTGTTGTTAAACCGGCATGAAGATGTTCAGAATGTGGAAAAGAACACTTTTCCAGTAGCACAGTACATGCAGAAGATGAGGTTTTATGGTCAGGGAACGTGAACTGTGTAGCATTTCACATACAGGTCCACAAACATGTGCTGGTTTAGGTCACATAGGTTCACATTCACAAACTATTTCAGTTTCGCACCTTCTATCTTCCATCTGCATACTGCATTTATACACTTTTATCCAGTGACTTGTCTATTCATATAGCACAGAGGAAAAAAACAATCTCGTGCTTGAGCCCCAGTCCCTGAAATATATGCTTTTTTTGTCTAATTACTGTATTCTGTACTTGTACATGTAGAAAGCTTACAGGAATGATGTAAGAGATCCTTCTGCAACCAGACGTTTTTTGTTAAAACCCCTAGATGGGAACTGGCGTCGTTCTCTTTAGAAATAAACTCAGCAAGCACTGATTTGGTGAATATGTATCAGTGATGTATGAATATCCATCATAATAGGTTGGTCCCTTGAGTTATGAAAGGCACACGTCAGTTACGTAATGACTGAAGCTGTACCTCTCAAAGACTCGCCGGAACGACAGCTTTCCATGATAAAACATGACGGCGCTTCGGCGAATCACTGACTGTTTCCCAGTCTTATGTAAAAAAAAAAAAAACAACAACAACAAAAAAACCAGAATGTTCTGTGGGACTAACCGTAATCCCGACCCTCCTCCTGCCAAGTGCAAACCTGTTTTCCATGGGCTGTAACAGGGGAAAGATTTATTATTCTGCATTTAGCTTTTGCCCGAGAAAACTTAGGTTTATATGACGCAAGAGCGGGGAAAAAAAGTCGAATGCTGACGATCCAGGATTAAATACCGCGCAGCATCACTTTTATACATATAAATGTAGATACACTGATGTACAGCCCAACTGGCTTAAGCACCTTTACCTGTGTTGACTTTTTGTGGAAAAAAAGAAAAAAAATGTATTTCCGTATGTAAGCAATGCGCAGTG
The DNA here is from genome assembly GCA_900497675.1 of Arapaima gigas. Taxonomy (NCBI): domain Eukaryota; kingdom Metazoa; phylum Chordata; class Actinopteri; order Osteoglossiformes; family Osteoglossidae; genus Arapaima; species Arapaima gigas. The sequence goes on along the minus strand of UFQX01000166.1, from coordinate 72,109 downwards.
TCTAGTGATCCTACATCCCGCCTCTGCGGGGGGTTCGAGACCCATGTCGTACGCACAATATTCTTGGCCCCCCTCTAGTTGACGAGGTGTCACCCCCCCTCCCCCCACACCTTCTCGCTCTTGTCCACTCACACATTTCTGCTGTTTTATTTACCTCTTTATGGTGTTTTACTGTTTATTTATTTCGAGAGTCATTCTAATGATCCCCCCACAGCCTGTTGTCCCACAGACCAGTGCCCAGCGGTTCCAGGATAGGCCCCGGACCACCGTGACCCAGCCCAGGATAAAGCGGTCAAGGATAATCGCCGGATGGAAGTGATCACAATGTATTGTTCACCAACACGTTGATGACATCACATGTTCTGCTATTGTTTGAAATACGTGCGAGTTTATGGCAATATATCCTATATAATTTATATGCTGGTGTAGTAACAGGGCTGGGGGGCATGACCCCCAGATGTTGAGGTAATCCCCCCACAAGTAATAATACAGTGTAAACTCGGCCGAGTGCTGCAGCTCAGTTGTTAGTGTGTGGATGTGCCGTTTCGGGCGGTGTGTCTGTCCGCGCACCAGCGGAGCCTCAACTGGAGCGAGGGGGCGGGTGTGCGCGCGGCGCACGAGCAGCTGCCAACTGCACGCGCGCGCACACACGCGCACGCACACGCGCACACAGAAGCGGGCTGCGAGAGGGAAAGTCCGCGAACGGCGGCTGCTGGCGGAGGAACGCACGGCGCGCGCGGCAGGAGCGCCTCACGAGCGGGCACGTGCTTGCGAAGCTTCTGGAGCTCGAGCGCCTCGGCCGCCGGCTCCTCTCGCGCACCGGGCGACGACGATGCGCGGCGGCGGCTGCGGCGTAGCGCTTTAAACGGTGGGCGCGTGGCGTTTTCCAGCGCGCGTTCCCGTGCTCTCCTCGCCGCGCGCCTAGGGGGGCTGTGGTTCTCGGGAAAGCGGTCCTTCAACATCGTTTCTCCCGAAACCCTGCCATTATTACGCGGCGACCTTTCTGTCGATGCTCCGTGTATTATTTGTTTTCCCGCACAAATGCATTCCCGAGCCGGAGCGCATGCGTCTCCTTCGTTTTTCGCCACAGAATCGAACGTGTCGCATATAGATTAAAACCGGGTTTTTGTGACGTTGGGTGAAAATGCCGGCCGGCATGAAACCGCTGGAAAAGTTCCTGAAGAAGCCGAGCACGGCGCTCGCTCGGACCGGCGGCTTCGGGGAAAAGGCGGCGGGCGGCGGCGCGTCCAGGCGGCGCGCGAGCCTCTCGCGCGTGGTGCCCTTCCTCAAGGAGAGCTCCCCGGAGAGCCAGGAGGCCGAGGAGCCGCCGTGCTCCAGCCCCAGCGCCGACACGACGAGCCCGTCCCTGTCCAGCGACGAGCAGAGCTCGGACACGAGCGTGGACGCCGCGTGGACCCCGTTTCCCGCAGACACCCCCGTGAACGTGGTGCTCGCGCTGCTGGACGGCGTGGCGGACAAGAGGCACAGCGGCAGCACAGGTAAGGTGATGGCGACGAGGATGAGGATGCTGACGAGAGCGGTCGTGATGGTGAAGAGATGTTGACAGTCGCTCTCGATTCTCCCCTCTGGCCCTGGACTGAATTTCGTCTTTTCGCTGTAATAACGCTGCAGCAGCGCAGTAATAATGCTGCCGTAATGCTGTAAAAGTAACGCAGTAACACCGAGGTAAAATTGTAATAACACTGTAGTAATGCTTGAGTAACGTGGTAATAGTGCAGTGATAACAGTGCAATAATACTGTAGTAACCGTAACAAATTTAAAACAGCACTGGAATAACATGGCCATAACATTGTAGTAACACTGCAATAATGCAGTAATAGTAATAAAACTATTACTGTTGTAGTGACACTGAAATAAGGCTGCGATAACATGGAAGTAATAACACTGTCGTGTTTCACTGCTGTAATAAGTCTTTAGTAAATTGCAATATCATAATAATGCTGCGTAAAAGTTGGTTTTCGTGGCACTCACGCTGTGGTTAGTAATACCGCAGTAATACTGTAGTAAAACTGTGGGATTGTAAAAACGCTGTAGCAACATGGTAGGCTTTTTGTAACAAGGCTGTAATAACTCAGTAGTAACACTAACAACGCAGTACTGACAGCGTGGGAATGTTGCGAGAACACGGTAATAACGCTGCAGTAAAACTGAAAAAACCTTGAAATAAAATGAATTATTCTGCAGTCGGAACAGTGCTATACTGGCCCGGTGACCCATCATCATCACTTTTATTATCAATAAATCTATGGTGGACCCTGAAGGTTCTTCTTCACCTTTTTCATTCTTTTAGCAATGACTGATTTAACAGCTGAGGTTCGAACTGTTTCACAGGGATTCCGGGCGGGTTCGTCTGAACTGAACGTTACGTTTGCCAGCAGTAATTCGTTCCTTAGCTTTCGTTCAAAGCCGAAGGCTCATTTGCGTTTTGGGGTATATTATTAACAAGTACACCGATGAAAGATATTGTAACGTTAGCAGGGTGACAACTGACCCAACAACCTTCAGGATAAAAGTTCGTACTGAACACCTGCACTTGAACTACAGCTGCTGTCATACGTTGGCGTGTCTAGTAACAAATAATGTAACTTTTGAAAGAGCTATTTGCAAAACGGTTTTGCAGTCCTGCATGTATGAGAAGGAGCACAACAGACAACGACACTGAGGGGCCCAATAATGAAACACAGCCTGCGGATCCATAAAAGTGTCTCGCTGTTGCGGTGAAAATGCATGAAGTGATGTGCTAAAATTCACATGTTCAGCACTAAAGCTGGAACCTGCTGCAGCATCGCAGCAATTTGTGTGCCAACTTATTTTAACATGGTACCCAAGGTGATGCTGTCTTTGCATGAGTCCCATTTTGTGGTAGATTGACTTTGGTTCTTCAGTCTATAGGAGGCCAAGTGACAACCAGGAGATGGCAGCCAGTAGCAGCCGAGGTTTTATTCAAAAGCCTTGTGGCTTAAATTCTGCTCGTATCTGCATGCGCGTGTTGCCTGGCATTCCGTTTGACCTTGTGTCACGGTCCCAGCAATGGCAGATTTGTGAAAAGGTGAACACCCACCAGCATGTTCAATTTCACGCCTTGCTGAAACCGTCTCAAGCTTCACTGCTTAGATATTACATAACTCTCTTTGGCAGACTTCATCTTTCATGAGAGTAGAATGACACCTACCAGTTTGGCACATTGCTGGGGACATGTCAATCACCGGGCGGATTTTTAACCTGCTGTTCGTTTTTCTCTGCGAGTGGGGACCGTTCTCCCACTGCCTATTATTCCTATACAGCCTGCCAACACAAAATGTTCCACAAAATCCGACAGAACATTGTGATAATGTTTTTGGAGACAGCAGCGATTTCATGCCCGCAAGTGGTGGTGGGATAATATATGAATTTCTTCAGGAAACAAACACTATTCTCACAGGTGAGGAATGCAAAGTGGCAAACGGAGGCACTTGAACAGTCCTCGCTGAGATGACGGTGCCATGTTGAAAGGCTTGCTGAACGCCCTTTGCGGAGAGCGGGGTGAACCGAACGTACCGGCAAGATGGGCCGCTTTTTGTACTTGAATCGTCAAATAATAGTCAAATGATGAAATACTCTTCCTGTAGGATGCTGGGAACGTCACAGAAGCTGCATGATATGTAGGGTTATACATCTACCACGATTTTTGGTCCTGTTTACAGGACAGTGGACATGACAGGTGTTGAACATGACATGTCATTGAACTTTGGGCAAAATGAGCCAATGCCGGAGAAAGACAAACTGCACCGAATGTCTCCAGAACATTCCTTCAGGTTTCGTGCCTTCATTCATTTGTCCATCTGTCTTTTTTATTATCTGGACAGTTTTGGTCCGAGTTAGTGTTGTAGGCCTTCATTTTTCTATATTCTAGCTCTCGCTGTGGATTTTCAGGTGGTTCTCAGACCAGGCCAGACACTCCAGCAAGTTCCAGCTCACCCCTTCCATCTCCTCCCTGTGGGAAATGCAGGAAAACTTCTACAGAAGCCTATTTAAGTGCATTTTTATCAACTGTTTAGACCTCCTCAGCTCCTCAGTTTTATGTAGAGATGTATAATGACCACTCCAGTGCTGCCAGCTCCTTATCATGGAGAATCAAGGAGCTCACCACTGAAATCTCATTTTAACTGCTGGTACCTAAGACCTCATCCTCGTCACCATAGAATTCCAAGTTCCACTTATGAGCTGCCGAAAGCTCCAGCACAATGCTCACAAAACGCCACCCCCTTGCAGTGGTCTGTCGGATAATCTCGCATTAACGCTCCACCAAGGGCAATCTTTCTTCTGCCCCTGCAGAATGCAGTCCAGTCTTTTCTGGGAAAGGTTCCTGACCTCTGATTTGCAGGTGTCAGTGTTCATCAAGCTACTTCAACTCTAAGCACTCCGAAAAGGTCTAGAGTGCAGCAGAGGTCATGGTCACATCATATCAGTACTGCATCAACCACAAAGGGCAGGGATGCCACCTAAAGCTCTAAAACCTGAAATTCTCCATAACTCTGCTGGACCTCAATATCTAACCCATTCAAATTGAGAATCGGATGGGAGACTGATGCACTGATTAGGAATGACTTCTCGTCATGAAAGGAACTTTATGGATGCCTCATTTTTTTTTTTTGCATCTTTCAGGTCACTTATTTTAATAATTTACAGTTAGCAACATGCTAAGTTCTCAGTTTGTTATGTTGAAACTATCTGGACTTGATTTTCATCTCCAATTGCATAAATGCTAATGTGCATCATGACTATAATCCCCATCTGCTTATTTTGACTAAGCTCTGAGGCTGAGCAAGAACTGTGAGTCAGTGACAGCACAACCCACACAGAGCAGATCAAGTACCAGATACAGATAGATGCCCGTGTTTCGTCTCAGCAGATTTGCGGATGGACGGTCTGAGTTTGGGTGTGTTCTGTCCAGCTGTTGGTTTGCTTTGACATCAGTGGCAGTGAAACCTATGCTTGAGATAACAGGTTCATTCTGACTGAGACGAGGCACTTCTGCATGTGGAAGCTCTACTGCTTTTTATAGCGCCTTGCAAGAATGCATGTCTAAGCCTCCTGTTCCACATACCGTCAAAGGTCTGAATGCAGGTAGGCAACCTGGGCAAATGCACACGCAAGAGACCTACGTCTACTGCTGCAGAAGGGCCCGGGAAGACACGGTGGGTCATTTGTTGCTCAGGTTTGATTAAAAAATTCCCCACAAATGAAGACAAGTGTCCAGCAGGTGTGCTCAAACTTTTGACCACTCCTGCATCTCAGTAAGTGTGAGGATCAGAAAGGCAGTTATGGCACAGTGTGCATAAGAGGTTTTGTTGGATCTTAACGGTATAAACTGCAACATCCTTCTTCCTTCCTTCCATTTGTAATCCAGTTTCACACTTCGGATCACACCTTCTGGGGGAAAGCGGTGCGTTATGGGAGCTTATGGGCCTGCTGTGGGTGTACAAACCGGAACAAGAGATACACACCTGCAACAGGATCTCTCCTCATGCTGAACACAATATGTCTTATGAAGCCCTACAAGCCCAAGGGAATGGACAGAGCAGAGGAAAGTGCTGGAACCCCAGGGCATGTAACAGCAGCATGCTGAGATTCGCTGTGACTGTGGCTATTCTCTCCCTCAACCACCAGTTAGCTCCCCAACCTTGGAGCTTTACCAGCAGGTGGATAAAGGAGCTTCAAGGTTATGATCACAGCACACCCAAAACACAAGTGTGTAGGCAACGGGGGGGGCTGATTTCAACCTTGAAACTTAAGTGGGATCTACATGTGGGCATCCTTGGCTAGAAGGCTAAACACATGCATCCCTGTTGGAGGGATGGGGTGGTTAAACAAAACTTCTAGTACGTTCACAGCGCACTGTGTGATCTTCAGCTCGCTGCAGTTTGAAGGTTGTTTCTCGCCGTGGAGAAGAGGCGGTTAGTTCAAGATTTACTAATATATACTGGATTATTTCTTTCTGCAGGATGGAAGATTCAAAAGAGAGGCCTGTCTCAGGTTTTTTTTTTTTCCTGTTTGTTGTACCAGGAGCCGAGCGCGGGAGAAAAGAAAAGGAAGCAGGTTAGGTTCGTCTCTGACAGAGGCGTTGTAACAGCCAACATAGGCTGCTTGTGTTCTTCGTCAGAGTGACCATTGTTGCTTCGGTTTCTCTCAGCAGCTCAGCACCGGCGAGTGCAGAGAGCGGACGGTGGCCTCGGCCAGTTGGACTGTTACACACCCACTTCAGTTCTCTCTGCTCCATCACCAACGTGGGGGGGTTGACTTTAACAACCAGTTCACACCTTTGTTTGTCCTACATTGTATTAGCTTTGACATTAGGCCTTTAGTTGTTTTTTTCAGCAATCACAGCCTGCTCAGGATGAGGTGTGGCACTTTAAAGATTGAATTCAAATGAAAATGACTTTGCTCGCATGATGTCGTTGTCATAGCAGCATAAGCACACAATGCGCAGAAATAGAAAGAGTAGTCACAGTGAAAGATAATTGCGATAGGAAGAAACCATTCTATTGGATCGCCACCCACAGTGGAGATTGTTTTACACGAGTGTTTTTGCACCAGAGACCAAAGTCCATCAATACACCAGTGCTCCAAGTGCTGCCAGGGACTGTTTCCGGAATCAGAGGCACCAAAATAGTATTTGTTATTTACCATGTTCTACATTCTTCACCAGGCTCTCTGCAGCTCTCTTGTTTTCATTCTTCTGTGTTCCTGATTTTGAGATTTTTGCCTTGTTATTCAAGTGTTTATATCCTAGGCCCTTCGCCTACTACTGGGTCCACATCTGCACTCCCTGAATTATCACCTGCCAAGTGCATAAATTTAAGTGCAAATGTTTTAGGACCTTTTTCATGATGTAAAACTCCTCTGAACTCCTAAACCATTCTAAACCTAAACTGCTCTTTATATGAGTTTTTTTGTGCCATTTCAGGCCTTTAGGCTGACGGCTAAAAAAGTTTTGAAAAGTAGATAATGAGTTTTGTTAAATACCGGCTCCAGCCTCGCAGGGGGTGTCGATGTCATGCAGTACAAAGGTTGAACGCTCAAGATAATTTGGCGCACGCATCTTTGGGTAAATGTGTCCTGGTAATTTTCCATAATATAATTTTTCAAATAACATAATGTTATTAATTGAATTTAATGTAAGAAACGTTTTCTTTTGGATCCCTGTGCCCTTGTTTTGCACTTATACAGCGTGAAATTGCTGGGGGTGTAGGAGACTCGTTTGGAGGGCCAGCTGGAGCCCTTCCTTCACACCTGAGGGTTATACGCACTCCAAGCAGCCACAGTGAAATTATTTCATAATGTTGAAATGCTAGCAAATCTCATATTTATGACCCCCTTCTCCTTATCCTTTTCAATGTTTCCCTCATTCCCTCACCGTTTCTGACCCTCATCCTCCTCGTCTTCTCCGCCTTCTCCCTCACTCTCACCCTGCATCTTCACACGTGGATCTGCAGAAACGCTCCTGGATGACTTCATGCTGACGCACTCCATCTTCCTGGCTCCCGACACGTTCCAGCAGATCCTTCTGCAGCAGTATCCTTCCCGTCTTACGGATCCCGTGTTAGAAAGCTGCCCGTGCGTGTTGGTTCGCGGTGGTGTTATGTGGTACAGTAGGTCTGCTGCTGTCAGATCCCTCCACTCTTGCCGTGAAAATGGTGTGTTGCCCTGTGTGATTATCACCTGTTTCAGTGCAGGGGGAAAATATTTTTCTCTGTGCATCGGGTTACCTTGTGGGTATGTGTGTGCTGTTGGTATTTATGTTTTTTTTTGCCCCATTTCCCCGTCCTGCTCTCTCTCTCTCTCTCTCTCTCTACTGAATACAGTCAAATATATTCTTTTGTTGTTGTAAAACACTGGCGTCTTGTTGGGAATGAAAACACCCCATTTCCCCCTACATTGAAGAGACTAAAGTTCTTTGGTTTGCTTTTTTTTCTCGCTGAGCAACACAACAATCTGTGCCAAAATCGGAACTCCGTTGCTTGGGCTTGGAGTCCAGCCAGATCCGGGTAGGAGATAAACAATGTGGCACAACCCAGATAAGTCCAAAGTGGGAGGGAACTTGGTGGCTCTCTGCATCTCCCACTATGCTGAAAGCTGTGGACTGGTGTGTGCAAGTAGGACACAAATATAGGGCAGAATTCTTGTAGATGCACACTCGCATCAACTTTGATTCCACCAGGGTTTTCACAGAATCGGGGTTTCAACCCACATCAGTCTCTTCTCTGAGGCACATTCTCTGTGGAACCAGGGCACTTTCTGTTTCTGCTTCTTTGTAGAAAGCATCACTTTGTTGACAGTGTAATGCCCAATGCTTGTGTTAGAACTGGTCTCCACCTGTTCGTAGATCAGTGCATTCTGCAAGGTGGAGCACCTCCACCACTTAGTCCAGAATCTTCTTTTTTTAATTGCAGCTGGTGTAAGACTGATATTATTTTCAGGGAATGCAAAATATACCCTACAGTGATGTATAGGTGAATTGTGTTTCAGGGGTTTCATACTTGCTTCAGGAATCACTAGCATTTAAGATCTAAATCAGCACCTTAGTGAAGTATGTTCTGAAATGTGTGGTCAAGTCAGTCAGTGCTGAGTTCCTCTGTAGTGGTTGGTGCATCTCTGCAAGCTCATCCGTGAGCATGTGTCTGTATCCCTCAGCGTGTGTGTGTGCATGTGTGAATGCTGAAAGGAGAAGATAGGTGGTAGGTCCATCCCACGAGGTTCTCCTTCACTTGAGCACCAGATTCCGGGAGGGTGGGAAGCTAGGGGAGCGCTGGTCCAGCTGGGATGGAGTTGAGAGGAAGCAGGCTGTGCTGACCGTGACCCTGCGCTACCTGGACACCTACGGAGAGCTGCTGCAGGAGGAGGGGGAGAAAGCCAGCAGCTTCCTCAAGGTACTCAAGTATTAAAGTAAGCTGGTGCTTGTGTACATCACCAAATGGTGGTGCAGCGTGTTTGGGAGAAATGTGGGTGAAATTTTTCCTATTTAAAATGATGGAAATTTAAGCCCCGATTTACCTCGAGCACATTTTTCAGGACCGAATCACACTCATTTTAATGGACAAGCGAAGGAGCCATCAAAGCCTCCATATAACTTATAACCGACACTCTAACATTCATCGGAGTGGCTCGTTCTGGGCAACTGCCATCCCCGACATCCATTTATATTTATATTTATTTAGCTGATGCTTTTCTCCAAAGCGTCCTGGAATGTTAAGCTATTAACCCACCTTGTAGGTACCTTTTGCCAGTATATATAGCGTAGCTGTATCTCCCTGTCTGTCCGTCCTTCTCGTCACGCCAGGAGCTGTACCTGTGTGCCGCCCAAGAGCTGAGCCGATACCCTGAGTTGGTGGAGGATGTGCTCAAGTTGCAGCGCTGGACAGAAACCCTACAGAGCCCGTGAGTCAGGAAGGGTGTGGACAGGCCCTTTAGTTCTAGTCTCCGACTGCTTGTGTTCCTGCGTCACCCCCTCGTGTCCCCAGCCGTGTGGGTGGCAACATCTGTAGCACACTGCATAAACCCTAATGGAGGGATTGTTGGGGCTCCTCTTCTTACTGCCCTGCTTTTGCTTGACAGCCTTTCTAGGCAACATAAAAATCCTTCATCTCTTCCGCTGCCCTCCCTTCCCTATTCAATGTAGCCGGCCACTCCGAGGTGCCCCTCCTGCGGCTTTACCGACAAGCCTGTATCGCATCTGGCCGCCCCCACGACAGGTTTCATTTCAACTGTTGCTGAGTTTATATGAAATATTTGCCATTTTTCCATAACAAAATTGCTGCTCATTAATATCTGTGACCCTAGCTGTTTCCCCCCTTCGAGAATACACATGCCGTTTTGGTGTCAGAGATGTCCGTTGCTAGGAAACTGACAGAACGACACCACCGATGCTTTAAAAGTGAGCAGTGGCTCCACTTTTCACCAAAACATGACACTTGTTATAAAGGGCCAATTAACATGTTAGGCGTACCCACATCACACCCACAGAGCTAAAATTATAACAAACAGCATAAATGTGACACCTTTAAAATTTTCAGCTGTGTCATATTTTGAAAATTACTTTTCCTGTAGTTTTTGACATCTGCAGGCTTCCTCTATTGCAGGGTTGTCTCTGGGTGGGATTTGGGCCTGCAGGTGGTTGAGTAATGCACTCTGCTGCTGTGCTTCTCTCAGGAAGGAGGAGGACAGCAACAGCAAGAAGAAGCAGGTCCGACCACTCTTCCGCCATTTCCGCCGCATTGACGCCTGCCTGCAGCCGCGCGAGGCTTTCCGCGGATCCGACGAGAGTGAGTTGCACGCGGCATCTGTTTAGCGATCACAGTGACAGCGAGTGACGTGAACAGACGACGGGCTGGAGTGAGAGTGAGTGGCGGGCAAAAAAAAACGTGATCGGTCAGAATGAGGTATGTGAACTGTGAATGCTTAGTCGATCGAAGTGCGAGTGAGTCGCTCGATAATGAGAAGATGCGACGTAATGCGATTTGACAGAACAGGAACGACGTGTGAATATGTGGCGGAAGGCTTGGGTTCGTGCGCTTGCTTGTGACGAGACGGAGTGACCGTGTTTGCAGCAATATGAAGATGAGCAACATTTGAACAACATTTGCGTGCACAGGCTGTGACTGCTTGGCCTTTTCAGTCTTCTGCAGGGTCTATACTCCGGACCACTCGTACGTGACCATCCGCAGCCGTCTGTCGTGCCGCGTGGACGAGATCTTGGCCACGGTGCAGGAGAAGCTGCAGTACAGCGAGCAGCAGCACTGCCAGTCGAGCAACCTCGTTCTGGTGGCTGTCACGTCCTCGGGGGGTACGAGCGACCTCAGGCACACGAGCACACAAACGCACACCCCTGCTAAGCGCTCCTCACTTCTGCGAAGCAGAAATCACACTTCCGCCAGGATGCTGCTAAGCTGCTCGCATGAGTAATATGAACAACAAGCAGTTGTGTTTATATGTGTGTCCAGAAAAAGCTGTGTTCCGTCCCAGCGATGAGGCTGTGTTCACCACCCTCGGAGTCAACACCCACCTGTTTGCCTGCGAGCCAGCTGAGCTCGACACCCTCGTGAGTCAGCCGGGGAAGCCGGATCATTTTTACTTTACTCCGGCTTTAAGTTTTCGCAGGAATCCTTTTTGAGGGACACAAAATGTACTGATTTAGTTGATATTTAACTGTGGCTCTGATGTAATAAGTAGTTATTATTAAAAATGGATCATGTGAAGAGCCTGCTGTAGCACTTGCCTGGAGCTGTATACAGTAAAAATGGGTAAATCACTGTAAGTAGCTTAAGATTGTCTGTCACTTAAGAGTAAATCAGGCACTAAATTGATGAATAAAGTAAATAATAAAGTTCCTCCCGTAACTGCCAGGATTCTGTGCCCTGACCTGTCCCCCCCCCTTGCTCCTGTCTACCTGTAGCTGCCCCTCCCCGAGGAAATCCACTGGAGTCCCGGCGACAGCAAGCTGCACGATATGAGCGCCGAGGAGGTGGCCAACCAACTGGTGGCATTCGACCGGGAGCTTGTGAGCTGCATACACGAGGTGCGAGGGAAGATCCTTTAACATCACCAGTGTCATACACAAGGTCCTAACGGGTCTCCAGGTGGAATAAGTAGAATAGTGCACACCTTTAAGAATGATTTGAAGCGGACGAAAATCGTGAGGGCAGTAATTGAACGGATTTCTGCCGCAACCGCTACTACGGATTTTTAATAAGACCTGTTTTGGTCACACTGTTTTTTTTGCGTGTCAGCAAGGTCTGGATTTAGGGAATTTTACTGAAAAATCAAAGGTCTGCTGGCAGAAACGAGAACTTAATCACCTAATGACAAAAAATTTGCCTACAACAGAAATCACGTACAAGATAACATCCATTTAAATAACTAAGTTTTCTTTGGCTGCACCTGGTCCTCATCTCCTTGCCAGGGACAGCTTATAGTCCAGGAGCTGGGTGCCTGGCTGAGCTCCTGTGTGCCGCGCTTGTTTTAGTAAATAATTCAGAAATATTACTTTGTAAATAAGCATTGGATGTTGGTGTTTTTGTAGACTGAACACAATAATGTTGTCACGCTTGCACCATTCTGTGAGAACAGTGCTACTGCTGCAGCATAGCGTCTGTAACATTTTTTATACCATCCTGCACAGGTGGAGTTCGTGAGCTATGTGTTCCAATGGGAACAGGCTCGCTGGCGCCCCCTCAACCTGGAGCTGGTACTGCAGCGTTGCAGCGAGGTGCAGCACTGGATTGCAACGGAAATCCTGCAGTGCCAGTCGCTGCCGAAAAGGCTGCAGCTTCTGCGCAAGTTCATCAAAATCGCCGCTCTGTAAGTTGGAGGCTCTTCAGCCACGGACCACGACGGGGATTTGGGGGCCGGGAGTACAAAGCACATCTTGAAACGCAGTGGTCTATTAAATAATGGAAAACACATCCGCGCCACTTAGTGCTTTAAGGGCATTACAACTGTAATGCTGAGGTTTGTTGACAGCTACATTATTTAAAGTGTAGCTTTGTGAGATTTGAAAGCACAGTGCGCTTTGCTGGGGGGCTGGGGAGTGTAAGCGTAGTGAGAATTCACAATTCTTTGCAGGAGTGTGAAAGCGCAATGAGAAGATAATGGTGCCGGAAGGCACCCGCAAACATGCTGAGTATTAATATTTTTGTAACGTGGCACAAGCGCATTAACGGTATGAGAGCTATAACTGTACGAATTTCTGGAAAGAAGCGAGTGTAAGAGGCAGCCGGGGGTGCACAGGGTAGGAATGTTGAAGGCCCTTTGGTCAAATCCCCTTTCTGCGGTAATATCCTCGATCCAGTTACATGCTGAGTCGATACAGTAAGAAAACCTGGCTGTACAAACAAGTGAATATTATCAAGTTGATTGTCTAGCATTGCCAATCACCTTGAACAAAAAAGCGGTCAGACAAACACGTTTGCATTTGTTCATTTAACCGGTGCTTTTCTCCCGAGCAGTTTACAATGTTAGGCTAATTTAACCATTTATACAGCTGGCTAATGTTTACTGGAGTAATTTAGGGTAAGTAAGGGTGCTGGAGCAGGAGGTGGGACCAAGAATAATGAAAGACGCATTGCGATTTCTCCGCAGATTTGTCCGCTCAGATGTACATTTTCGACGGCACGGAGCAGATGTGCGCCACCAGCGTGATTTATGAAAAGTACATTCATGACACTTGTCACAAATTGTGTCTGTGTGTTTACATTTGCGTTGCATTCAGGTGTAAGCAACAGCAGGACCTGTTGTCCTTCCTGGCGGTTGTCCTGGGGTTGGACAACCCTGCAGTGAGCCGACTCCGCCTCACCTGGGAGGTAGGAGACCAGAGACACCCAGACTGCAGGGGGACAGAAACCTACCCCCTCCCTGTTGGGAGTGCGCCGTGCCTTGCGCGGCTGTGTGTGTAACACTCTGTTTTGTGTATGTTTATGTGTGTTTGCGTGAAAAGTGTGTGTCTCCGTGACCCGGTTTAACCTGTGGAGTATTGTGCCCTGCAGAGCTTGCCAGGGAAGTTCAAGAAGCAGTTCCAGCAGTTCGAGGCCATTGCGGTGAGTGTTGGCACCTTTCTGTCGACCAGCACCAGGAAAGCAGGTGGGGGGTGGGTCTCTGGTGGTATGAGCTTGATCATATCCCTGTGTGCTTTGCAGGACCCTTCTAGGAATCATAAATCCTACCGGGACCTAACGGCCAGCCTGCAGCCCCCAATCATCCCGTTCATCCCACTGCTACTCAAAGGTGAGCATCAAACCCACCTCATCCTCCTTTTCCTGCCCACCTTTCCTTGTCTTTTGCAGCTGTCGTCCAGATGTACCCTCATAAACTACACCCCTGCTGCTGAGAATCCGCCTCGATCGTGTCAGGGGTGTACTTTTATCAAACTGCAGCTTGAAAGTGACCCCGGCCTAGCAATCATTACCCCTTTTTAAGGACTGTGAGGACTGCAGTTGCAAGGGCCCACGCACACACACAGCAGTGAACCAGTCAATGACCTGGCGTCCCATCCATCTCTTCCTTTCTGGCACAAACACTTTGCGTGTCTTGCTCAGCCTCGCTCTCTGTTTTCCTGTATGAAATGCACACACACACACAACCAGCATGACTCCCTTGTCTTAACGCTTTACAAGGTCCCTCAAGCCTTGTTCCTGTTTCTGCCACTGCAGTGTTTCTCCCACCATCTGCTCTGCATTTTAATCCCCCTCTGTGATGATACACTCTTCAGATTTTAACATACACTCCTTGGTTTTAAGCTTTTAGCGCTCCTCAGTCTTTGAAAAGTCCTTTACGATTAAAAAGTTAAAAACGCACGCAAAGAGCCAAGGACGGTTCCTCTGTGCCTCCTGGAATTGTTATTACCTGTTTAAAATAGAGCTTAAAGTTCAAAGGTCACATGTGTCTGGTGCAAATTTAAAGGCATGCGTCCTGTGCGGCCGTAAACGTCATGTATAGCTATTCCCGGCGTGTTTTTAATCCTTTCTCTGTCTCCCTCAGACCTGACATTCCTCAACGAAAGCTGTAAAACTTTTCACGGGGAGCTGGTGAATTTTGAGAAGATGGTAAGCATGCTTCAGAGCTCCGAATGAGAAAACCATACATCTGAATGCAGTAGTGTTCTAAAACTGGAGAACAGTAATGATCATGCTGATCCCCGACCAGAATGTAGCCCTGTGGAAATATGCAAAAACTCTAGCATTCAGTGATGTTCCTCCCGGGTGCCTTCCTCAGTGTATAAATAGGTAGTTTTCTACGATGCACTAAACTAATAATAATACTAACACTAATACTAATACAGCCTGTGCTCGATTTTCTGTACTATATGGGGGGTCTGGATATCTCCCAAATCCAGAATATCAAAAGCTTAATTAATAAGTAATATTTTTACTAAGATGCTGTACAGTACTGCGCAGTCTGCTACAATAACACTTTTATGACCCAACGAAATGTGTGCTGAAGGTCTACTGTGCCTAATAAAATGAAATAAAGTCAGCACTGTAATTGAGACATACATACATGCAGTACAGCGAAGTAAAACCGGTGCAAAGGCGGTGAATAAGTTGCGCTCTCAATGCTACAGAGGGGAAGTGGGGGCCACTTTGCTGCCTTAAAGAAACTAATGAAGGAGTTGGTTGGATTGGTCCCTTTGGAGACATGGGACCAACATTGTTTAAAATATTATTTTAGGCATTGCTCCAAAAAAAGCACAAAAATTGTTAAATATCTGTATTGTCCCTTATATTATGGTGAAAATTTCTTTCTGGAATGTCTTTTCAGTGGCCCATAAAATCCAGTATCCATAAAATGGAGGTCTGCTAAATTGAGGTTGGACTGTACTGCTAGTACTACTATTTTTACTACTACTGCTACTACTACTACTACTAATAATAATAATAATACTAATAATAGCTGAACAGCATACTTGGATTTCACAAGCTGCCTGTTTTCCAGCTCAGTGTCCTCATTCGTAGTCTTTTCCATGTGCGCCGCTGTTGGCACTGACCACAGGGCCTTTTCATCCTCATCCAAAGTGAACATAAAAAGAATTCTTTTAATTATTCTAATGTAGAATTTGGGAGACCCAGCCAAGAACAGCTGGAAGAACATTCCTCTTCTAATGCATTAACACATGGCTCAGATTTCGACGGAAGCAGCGCAATCCCTTCAGTTTGACGCCAAGACGGCAGCAAATGCCGTATTGTCCGGGGACCACCTACTGCAACATCTGAGTGACTCTGGTTTAATCTTGGCTGTGAAACAATTAGCAAGAGAGAATCAGAAATCAAAAATATCCCCGGCTAATGAAGACCCCCCACCGAGCGGCAGAATAAGAACAAAAGATGCAAAAATCCAGTGGAGATTAAGATAAATGCCATTATGGCAGGGCAGCGCTGAGGGAAGTGTTGCTGATTCACAGCTCCAGGGATGTGGGTTTCACTCAAGTGCTGTGTTTGTGAGTGTGTGTGTGTGTGTGTGTGTGAGAGCGCACATGCGCTGTTTAGTTCTACTGTGTGGGTTTTCTCCAAACACTGCTTTCCGCCCACAATCCAGAAACCTGCTGCTTGGGGGAATCAGCCTCTCCAAGGCTGTGTTTTTTCCCTGGTTTTCCACACAGCAGCTAACCCATCTTTTCGAAAGCCGTATGGCAGCAGAGATGCTTTTGCCCTCAATCCATCCCTAGAGGCAGTTTGGATTCAGCAGACCAAGTGTCTTGTCTTGTCACTTTCTCTTGTCCCCCACTTTTAACATCACATAGAAGACAGAGAATTGTGTAAACATGCAGTTGATGAAAGACTTGCAGAAATTCACAAAGGATAAAACTCTCACACGGCGCAGATCGACAAGCGGACGATTCTCAGTTAATTGCGAGTAAGTGGATATTTATTGTAGCGGAAAAGTACTGCAGGATGTAAACAAAGGGCATTCGTCACGGAAACCTAAGACACCGAGCCGTCTTTCAGAGTGACATTTCAGGTGTTGTTCAGTTGCACTGATTTGTTTTACGTTTCACCCGAATACACACACACGCCGCACTCGGACTGTGCTCATGGTGTATTTTTTATTAGAAGACAGATGTAACGCGTCGTGTTAATAAAGGTCGATAAAAATAAACCCATGTCCCGCATTGGCGGAGCCTTTCCCGCAGCAGTACTGAGCCCCTGCGTTGTTTGAGCTGTTTATCAAAAAAAGAATTAGTAAATCAAAGTCTTAAAGCAAGTTTTCAGTTCGTTTTAGCCTCATCTGATGTTTTTAGCAGGATGAATACGTGCTGTACGGTGAA
Organism: Arapaima gigas; assembly: GCA_900497675.1. Taxonomy (NCBI): domain Eukaryota; kingdom Metazoa; phylum Chordata; class Actinopteri; order Osteoglossiformes; family Osteoglossidae; genus Arapaima; species Arapaima gigas. The sequence continues at coordinate 55,292 of UFQX01000166.1, read as the reverse complement.
GATTTCGCCTGACTGCGATGTAGTGGGTGGACTTAGAAACAGTTCCGATTTACCCACCGACTCGGGCCTCCAATTGCGCTGGTAATTTGAGGCACAAGTGCACTTAAAATGACCTTTTTAACTGATTTGAAAATGCAAAGTGTGTGTGTTGCCTTTTCAACGCGTCTTCGAGAGGAGTTGCATCAACTTTGCAATACTGACGTTCCGCAAAACTGAAATGAGCCTGTGATAACACCCCCCTCCCCCTTCCCCCTTTCACCCCACAGCACAAGATTGCAGAGATGGTGAGGAGCATTCGGAGATACAGAAGTTCCCAGCTTGGTGAGTTTGGCCACTTATAAGCATCTCATATCTTATGTCACATTGGCAAGATCAGTGTCGCATTGTGTGATGCTGACCTCACCATGCTTGCGGTTACCTGGGGTGTCTCCCTGAGAAGGAAACAGTTCTTATCTGCAAGACGACATTATTTCATTCCAGAAGAGACGATGCTGTCATTCGTTTTCTATGCGGGCTAATTATAGTGACCACTCCTGGAATTTCTTTATAACCGTATTTTACATCTTGAAATGTCGGTTTTCAGATGAAAAAATTATTTTTCAACCCTAAATAATATATGTCTATTTCGGCTGCATTAATAATGCACATTTCCACTTGAGCACTGTTTTAAATAGCGCTTAAAACATTGATGGTGGTGAGCGGACTTCTGCGAGATGCAAATGAAAACGGAGGAAGCAAGCCGGCGTTCCGGGGTTAGATGAACCCGATCGGCGGAGACTCGAAACTCGTCTTGGGCTCCGGACTCGTAGACGTCCAGGCAGTTTATTCCAGTAGCACGACGGGCACCGGATCCACCCTGCGTGTCGTGTGATGCAGGAAGCCAGTCGCACGCCTGTACAGCTCTAATCCAGCTGTGTCTCACTCTTAGCTCAGGACCGGCATGCGCTTCTCCTTTATCGTCCCTGTTTGCCCTCGGCGTGTGTTCCAGGATCTCCACTCTCCAGGATCCCGGAGAAGCGTCCGGCAGCCTTACCATGTGGAGCAACCCAGGCTTTTGAGGAATGTTACACCGGGCCAAACCAAAGTAGAAATTGTGGTGCAGAATGTACATATTTATGTTTGTTTTTGCTCTCTGTCTGTCTCTGCAGCTCTGGACTCAGAACCTTCTCCTTCCTATCTTCAGACCAAGGCATACGTGCGTCAGCTGCAAGTCATCGACAATCAGAACCTGCTTTTCGAACTGTCCTGCAAGCTGGAGCCCAAAGACGCTTAAGGGCTTGCAAATCCGACACCGTCCGACATCCCGGCCTGTAATACGACCTTCTCCACATCTGCATCGCCACCGACCCCAACACCCCCCTCCCCCTTCCCCTCCGGTGTCCGCTTGCCCCACCCGGAGCTCCTAAAGCGCCGAGCGCCTTCCGACTGCCAGGGGTGCCGCGATGTCCCCGCTCGGTCTGTAGAAGACTTCACACGGACGTTCAGACTACGAGGAGGAGCTTCTCGCAGAGACGGTGTGTAATCCCGGCTCTCGGTGGCGACGCGGCGCTGAGCTCCATCACGACAATCATCCCCACGGCTACCGCATCCGTTCTTACTCAGGCACTTGCCATCGACAGCGACATTTGAGCCATGAGATGGGTCCCGCCAGTCCGCCGACCCCCGTTTCGCTTGTGATTTGCACTTAACGCTTCCTCGATCAGGAAGGCCTGGCGACACTGGTATAATGTAAATGCTGACATACATCTAAAGAGCTCCCTGAGATGAGACTGATGATTTGTGTACACGTTAAGGAAGCTCATACGCAGGAGACGTTTTTTTTGTTTTGTTTTGTAAATTTGATGAAGCATTTATACTACGTGGTAAAGAATGGCAAAGGCCACCGGTGGTACCTGGGCACAGGTAAGGACACGGTGCCCTGTGTGCCGCTGGGGTGTAAAAAGGGCACGAATGAATGCCGGCTAGTTGCACACGGTCTTTGCACATATGACTACATCACCGGAAATGTTTGGAACCTAAGAAGGGATTTAATGCGCAGAATACGTTTAGATGGGGGAACAACAGAGGTGTTTAATCAGTTGTAATTTTGCTAAATTATGTACCTCAGTGAACATGAAACTTGGGAGGGAAACTGTGTTACGTGTATGAGATGTGAACTGCGGGGAGAAGGTTGAGGTCCAGCACCTGAAGAGGCGGCCGCCGCACCTTGTTTTACGCGAAGCTCGAGGTGCCACATGAAGTTCAGGGATGAAAGCAGGGATTTAAAAGAGCAATAGACTCGTCGACTTGTTATTGTACCAAAATTATTTGAGGAAAAGAGTCTGCCTGCAAATTAACTTTTATTCTCCTAACTGCAAGTCCAGCAGTGCAGCTTAGAGGCGCGAAAACACCCCAGCAGGCAGTAAAAACGGACATGTTGTGGAAGAGGGTTGTAAGTGGGAATAAATCAGAAATTTTAAACGGGGAATAAATCGGCAAACGAGTCTGGATCTGTTTCTTGCGACAGCGACGTTTTAGAACCCGAACTGCTCGCAAAACCGATCGTACGGAGGGGGAACGTAGTTACAGCCGGAGCTTCGGGGCGCAAAAGGAGCGGCGCTTCTCGCCGGTGATGCCGCTGCTGCTGAAAATGTGCGCAGAAACAGCCGCTTTCCCGCCGTTTGACGTTTTCCTTGCGTCCCCTCCGGAAGCCCCCTGTAAAGCTGCTCCCGCTTCTCGAGAGGAAGAGCTCCAGTCACGCAGGTTTCCTCCGGCCGGCGGTCAGCGACCGGAGGGGCCGAACACGCGACGTCACGCGTCGGGTTCGGAGAGGGACGCGGCGGGACGGGCGAACGAACAAACACGCCGTGTGTCTCGTCCACTGCAGCCCCGCACTGGAGAACAGAGCCTTTTGTACAGTAAAGCTGTTTTTGTTGCTTTTGTTCGAAAAGCGGTCGGTGTTTACAGCCAGCTTGACGTGGGTGGAGCCGCGGGGGGTGCCACGGCCCTCAATAAAGCCTCGTCCAGCAGATGAGCGTGATGTGCTGATTTCCCGCCCCGTCTTTGTGTGCTGTGTGTCCAGTTTGTGTTTTTCTGCGTGAGAATCAACAGGTAGGGGTGCGTGGAGCGTCCCCCCCCCCTGCGGCTCCTTCTTCATCTCCTCATCATCTGCCCACACCTACGAGGTGTGGGTTCAGGCGGCACGCGCACGCTCGCATGTACTGACACCTACAGAAGTCGAAAGGGCATCGTTCTGTTTCCTAGGCAACAGCCCTGCATGCGTGGGCTAAGCGCTGCTGCTTAGTGCCCGCGATACGGCTCTCCGAAGTAGAATACACAAAAAATGCAGCTTCCAGTGGTCGTATGGAAATTTTCTTGCATCTCGCCGGCGTTTCCACACAGATTAAACTATGAAAGGGCTGCAGTGGAAGAATCTGCAGTCTGTACGGGGGGTTGGGTGGGGGTCCCCTGGTGCCCTCAGGCTTCCTGGATTGCTGGGGTGGACAGGAGGTCAGCATGAAACATCACCTGCACTTACCTCCAGCAGACTCAAGGAAGCAGCAGATTGCAAGTTACTATCCCCCCCCCCCCCCCCCACCCCCCCTTTTT
>UFQX01000166.1:0-44099 GCA_900497675.1 Arapaima gigas | reverse complement strand
GGGGGGGGGGGGGGGGGGGGGGGGGGGGTGTTACATGGCCCTAAGCTTCTGAAGAAGGTGACGCCATCTCTCTGCTGACTGAGTGACATCATCGGGGCACAGATGGGTGGTGGGACAGAGCCAAGCAGGTTGACATTCATGACCTCCATCAGACAGCGTTCCCAACGCAACCCTCATGACACCCCCCCCCCCCCCCCCCCCCCCCCCCGCCGTGCTGAGACGACGCAGGGGGCTTTTTGTGTTTAGTTGTTCTTGCTGGGAAGAAAGTCAAACAGGTCGTCTTTAACATTCAAAGTGTCTCCTCCTCCTCTGCGCTTGGCTGCCTCTGGCACACTTGCCTCTGTTGCGCCCCTTGGGGGGTGGTTGCGCCTGCGTCGCTGAGCCACCAACATCGCAGGACATGAGCCACGTGCTCGGACAGAGGGGGGATGGGGACAACGACAGGGACATGGACCGGGAATGGGATGAGGACAGAGATGGGGACAAAGAAGGAGACAGGGATGGGGACACGGACAGCGAAAGGGACAGAGATGGGGATGGGGACATGGATGGGGAAAGGGATGGGGACAGGGACAGGTGGTGGGACCCAGTGAAGGATCAACATCTACAGCGTTTCCCATTAGTGCTCTGATCCTCGCTGTGGATTCCTGCTCAGTCCCATCTTCTCGTTCTAAAATCTCCTTTTTTGACATTTTTACGTTTTTTTTACCGCCACATATTTACACAGCATTCACAACATTGTGTGTGTGCAGTCGGGACCCCTTTTGTCTGACTCTTCACTGCAAACCTCAGAATGTCCAAAGTTCACCACGACTGTACATCTTCCCGGCATCACAGTCGTATTTTATTCGTTCGAAGGTGGATTAAAAAAAAAAAAAAAAAAAACAGGGTAACACTGACATTCCCACATTTTCAGGCCACTAATATGCTAACAGTCTGAGCGTCACGGATCTGGACGCTTCTCAGATACCTTCTGGCCGACCGCGTTCCTAAAATCCCACTTGAAATCCTCGTGTGCAGTGGGAATTCTGCAGCTAAATTACGAATGAGCGGTCGTAGCTATTTTGGATCGTGAACTTCACCCGTCCCGGCGAGTCTGAGCCCTGCACACGCAGCCCAGCCTCACCAAGCACAAACGGCAGACAAGAGTCAACGTCCTCCAGACACTGGACCCGGTGGCCCTCATCGGTCCAGACCTATGAGAAGGTGGCTCTCTTCCTTCTCGCTTTCCTTCTTGAGATCAGCAAAAACCTGCGTGAAGTAATGTGGGTCCAAGTTGATGAGGAGCATCTTGGCGCTCATGAGGTTAATGATGGAGAGGCATCGATCCCAGAAAGCCTCCTTGCAGCTCTCCACCAGGAAGGGCTTCAGGGGGTAGGAGATCTCATTGCCCATGTAGGAGTAGGAGAGGTAGAGGCAGGTAAGAAGGGCGGCCTGCAGCTCCTGCTCAGTGGCCACTTCGGAGGAGACCACATCCTTGCAGAGCATGTAGACGAAGACCACGTTGGCTGGGGTGATGAAGCCTTGGTCTTGCCACCCCTGCAGCAGGAGAGAGCGGTCGACGCTGCGCAGCCACAGCACCGGGTCGCTCGGTGACAGCTGCTTGAGTCGGAAGCACCTCCGACAGAGGAACTCGCCGAGGCAGCGCAGCAGCTCGCTGGTGGAGGCCTGGACGATGACTCGCTTGGGTGTGCCGGCCACGCCATTGCCACCAGCCAAGGATGAGGTTTTGACCGAAGTCGCCACATCGCCCGTGGTCTTGGAGTTTGGAATGGAGGCAGCGACTGGCTCCTGGGTGAAAGCGGAAAGGTCAGCACACGACTGCGACTTCTTTATGTTCTGGCCGTTGTGGTTGCTCACGCTGTTCTGGTACGTCGCGTCGGGCTGCACCTTCTTGGAGCCCTTCCGTTTGGCGGAGACGGCCACGATCCGCTTCCAGGGCAGCACGTTGATGAGCGAGTGGCGTTTCAGGTTCTTGTCCTTGGCGTTCTTGCTGTTCTGGACGGCCGTGTAGTGGCCCACGGTGGCGGGACCGTCCTCGAACAGCGCCGCCTTCCGGTAGCCGGGGGACAGCGAGAGCACAGTGCCCATTGCGCCCGCGGTCGGAGCCTAAGAGCCAGGAGGGAAGAGCGGACCTCGGCTCGAAGGCGGTCGAGGCGGAGAAGTGGCGCCCGGGCCACAGGTCTGAGTCACCAAGTCGCTCTGCACCCGGACGGACGGTCCGCCGGGGTCCCGTCGAAAGGCAGATCTTCACCCTCTCCGACGCTGCTCGGCTGGGCCGGGGCAAGGAGGCTGCATCTGTGAAGAACCAGCAAGAACTTCGCTGTGAGCCCAGACGTATGTGCAGATAACAGCTCAGTTGAGCGCGATCAAAGCCGGACAAACGCACTTGCGCAGCGCTCACGCACCGGGGTGTTCGCCCTCCTTTTGGCGCATAAACCGTGCCAACAACGACAATCCCGCGCCGAAACACGCGCGGCGCAACGGCGGCAAATACAAACGCGAGACGTCCTGAGACCCCCCCCCCCCCGCACTAAATTGCGGGGGGGGGGGTCCAAAAACCAGGTTGAACACAATCATTTAAGTTCGTATGATTCACCTGCTACTCCCGACTTTAAACGCAGCGTCAGTTCGCATCTTAACCCGCACGTGCACGAGACGCCTTGAAAGAAAGGAAGGAAACAACAGTTAAGACAGTTAAATCAAAGATACTGTTTCTGCTCACAGTGAGAACAAAGGTCCGGCGCGTCAGTGTTTGGCGTGACGACACCATGGAGACGGCGGACGTCGAAGTCCTTCTTCATGACGTAGAAGCGTGCAAATCGCACGCGGATTCCACGGCCCTTGAGGAAATAACCACAAAAGCGTCCGCGAAATATGGCGTGGGCGCGGGTTCTCACACGGGATTCCGTCGTTTTTGTCATCTGAAATCCCCACTTGCCACGCACTAGAATTTAATCTCACCCCCCCCCCGCCCCGAGATACACTTTTCTCGTGGATACCTATACATTTGAGTGTTTTTAAGCAGGTGATGTTTTGCCGTGAAGAATAAGCGTCAGCATCCATCTTAGTCCTGAAATGGAAGCCACGGAATGTAAACAACCGTGGAGGGACAATGAACACACGAATGCATCCGTTTGTCGTGTAAAAGTGTCTTTTTTTTTACCGTGTAAAGGCAGGGCAGCCAGAGCCTCGTCGTTTCCACGCGATTAACGGTAACGTGGAGGTAAAAATGCCAGCCGCGGATTTCGAAGCCCACGCTGGTGCTGATGCGGGAGCATCTCCGCAATTCGCTCGGCTGGAATGTCACTTTGTCCGCGTTGTTTAGGTCGCGTTGCAGCGTGTGCCCCCCTCGAACGGATGCGTGGAAACGGCGCGCGTGACAGGCGCCTCGGTGAAAACCCGACGCGGTACTTACTGGAATTGCGATGGTGGCGAGACCTCCTGCGCAGCCGGACGGAGCGGCGAAATCGGGAGGTGTTTCACCGTGATTTACCGCGTCCCCCGGTACGTCCGACCGAGGAGACTGTGGGGCTGCGCTGTCCGAGGTGCTGGAGCGCGGAGGGCGGCTCACTAACGCCGCTCATCGGTCACGTAACAACAACGGCGGCGGCGCCGAGTCCTTTAATCCCGCACCGTCGCCCCGCCGAGATTTGTGATCCAATGACGCCGGGAGCGGGGGTGGGGGGGCCGTTTTCTACAACACAACCAACAAAAAAACCTTTAACTAACCAAACCCCTGCTAATGTATTGCGTTTCTTCATTATAAAATAGAGTGATTTGCATATTGTAATATTGACAGGATCAACTGGGTTTTTTTTCCCGCCAGTGACTGTCTATGTAGGTGTGGAGGAAAATGCTTGTAGAACAAAGAGAATAAAAACAAGGCGCAGAGTTCCACTCAAACACACAAACCCTCTGGCTTCCCCAGGAGAGGCGAGACGCTGCTGAGGTCTGGCACCTCCAGCAGCGTCTGGCTGTCTGAGATGTTCTACAGGCCCTGAAGCCACCATGAAACCAGCCTTCTGCCATCTGTAGAGTGGGATTATCAGAGCCGTCCTTGAGGAGAATGAGCACCGGGGTGGTCTGTGGTGTTATCGTGGTCCAGCGTTGGTCGAAAACGCAGAATAAACACAGTGAGACCGGCTTCAGATTGTCCTCATTTTATCCGCATTACTGGCATTTTGTTTTGGGCGATTAGTTTCCTTCGACCTTCAGCATGACCACCACCCATCCATCGTCCATCACCCATCAGCCACCCTGAGTTAAGGATCATTTCAGTGCTGGACGTTTTGTGACAGTCGGCCCTTTCGACCCTTTTCTTAACAGGGCCTTATAAATATCACAGCACAATACAGGACGTGTGGAGGGTAATTCAGGAGTCAGCGGCGTCCCGCGTTTCGCCCTGGGTTACCCTGCTGTACCGCTGAGCACGGAACTTCTTCTGCAGTGGCTCAGCATTAAGGTGCAAAAACTGGGCAAATGTCTTGGGTGAAAAAGTATTTTGCATGCAAATCATTCCAAGAGTAACCGATGGGTAACAGCACTCCAGGGCAAGGCTGGTGTTTTAGCTACTGTTGTGTGAAGAAATCGCCCCAATTTAATCCATCTCAGCAACAACAGCAAAAGGCAAATGTCTGCGAGAAGTACCAACCTGCTCTAACACTGCAGTTCTTCTCACATCCAGACCCCCTGCGAAGCCAGTTTTAAACACTTTTACATTAAATCAAACTTTTGATTTATGACACACCGTAAGATCATTGCACCTTTAATAAATTTGAACCAAATGAAAGATGTATCCTCCAGATTTAAGTATTTTTATTGGTTGGTCAAAAAAAAAAACCCCACAAAAGCAATCCTCAAATCCTCCCCAAATCGAACAGTATAAACAGTGGAAATGGTGCCGGTTTTTTTTTAACACACTGTGCATTTTTGACCACACTAGGTAGGACATTTTTCGGGCGGCTATTCTTAGGCTGACTGGGTGGCCCCATTAGAGGAGCTAAATCTGGGCTGTAACCCAGATGCCAGGGTGTTTATGCTCGACTCCTTGCTCTAGATTTGCTGTGAAACGCAGAAATCTAACGAGAACACGCGCCTGTCTTTGTTCGGCACCGGGCGCAGGCGGGATAGCGCCCCCTACCGGGCAATTAACGCTGCGGTCAGAAGAAGGGCACGTGCCCAGAAGGAGGAGCCAAACTGAGCCTCGAGAGCGACAGTTTACACCGCTTTTCTGGGTCACCGCAACGCTGTGATTCGTTTGAGTCTCTGCCGGGGATGATTCGGATGAAAATGAAGTCTTAAAAAAAAAATAATAATGTAAGTGTTGTTTTACTCTTCACACTTCTCTTCAGAGCTGAGTTCTTCATTGACAAACCACAGTGGCTGTCATTTAAAGATCAGGGAAAGGGGAATAATAAAACTGAATAATTTAGAAAGACATCTTAAATCAGATCTTCTTTCCAAGAATATATCCTCCATACCATTAACATTATACAGATTCCCCATATCAAGTGTACTGCTTTAAAGACTATTTTATTTATAATGTTTTAATCATCAGAACCATTAAAAGCCTAACTTAAGATGTTGGTTAACTGGCTTCTTACTGCCGCTCATCTTTTATTTAAGACCAGAAAAATTCCGGTAGTCGCACAGAATAATTTTAATATTATTTCTGCAGATGTGATAAGCCGGAACAATTAATTCTGAAATCTTTTTTTTATTAAACTCTTAAGAGAACTGAATACAGAGTAGAAAGAAATGTTATATGAACACAAACAGAACAACACAGAGTAAATATCAAGGGGAAATACCGATAACCCAATAAATAATGTTTAAATAAATAACTGTATGGACGCAGTACCGCGCACTGAACACTTAAATACCGGACGGCCTGTCTCCGTGTGCGCACGCGCAGTGAGACCATTCAAATATGGCCCCAAGCTCACCGCATCATCAACATCGCGATACTTCACTAATAACTCAATGTCCCAGGATGCTGCTCTGGCGGAATTTCCGGTGCTGCTGTCGGACTGCTATGAGAGCCAGGCAGTCTGAGTGTAGGTAAGATGGCGGCCGCGGCAGTGGTCGAGTTTCAGAGGGCTCAGTCTCTCCTCAGCACGGACCGCAATGCGTCCATCGACATTTTGCATTCAATTGGTAAGTGACGATGATCTTGCGAGGTGTCGCAGCGGAGTCGAGCACTTTATTCCCGCGGCAGAGGAGATTCCGCCCGGCGTTCTGCCCTGACGATAGCCGGTTCACCTGCTGCTGACTCACTGTGAAAAACGTGTGGTAGGCCGAGGCGCTCGGGCGTACAATTAAAAGTTATTTTCTACGCTTACTGCGCGTTTTCTTCAATTAGACCCAATACCCAACAGGGGTTTTACCTTATTTTGCGTGTTTTTAAACAGGGTCCGACAGAATTTAGGCAAAAGCCCGTGTCAGTTAGCCAGGCATCCCGCGATGCGGTGCTGGGCATTTTATTAGCAGTCCGTGCAGCTCATTATTTATTCGAAATAACTGCGATCATCAGCAGTTTATTATTCTCTTTCCTATTATTACTCGACAGAAGTCGAATGTACGTGTTATTATCGTGTCGCCACCTGTTCTGAAGCCCCTGTGATGTTAAGGTGGGCTAACTGGGTTAGCTAGGCTGCTAGCCGCTAGCGAGCGCTCAGCTCACTGGAATGTTTTGTTCAAAAGCCCATTACCACGTCGGCCCTGTTGCGTGCTGCACCTTTATTGTGTGTATTTGGCAAGTTCAGTTTAATTTACTTTTCCGAAACAGTTGAAGGAAAACATGCGGATTAGGAACGCGAGTGGGGTATTTTTCTGTGCCGCCTTCGCCGGCAAAGTGCGTCCTCAGCTGGGCTTGTGTGTCCGCTGGTGGCCACATGTGAAACACACCATTACTCGTGCCGTTTCTTGGATCAAGAAGGTGATCTTGTGAGATCCAATAATTTTCCGCCTTATTTTCGCAGCTGTTTAACATACAGACTTAAACCACTTAGTTGAATGGCCTGTTTAAATTTTAAAAAAGTGAAACTTTTGAGTTGGCCCCCCCCCATCCACTTTAAAATGTCTTATGTGTTTGGTTTAACTGAGGTGTAGTGCTGTCATTGTTATGCACTTTGTCCTTTGTTTAAACTTACAGTATTTTTAGATTCCAAGGGTTAAATTGTCATTGCTGGCTTGGATTGTTTTATTCATTTGTACTTTATCACTGAGTGTTATTAACTGATGTACCCAATGTTAGCTGCTACTTCTCACATTCAGTTGGACAAAGCTTTTATTCCCCCCCCCCCCCGTAGTGCCTGTCCTCCTGAGCTTTAACTTTTACCTTAATACGTAGTTATTGTGGTATCCTTTTAATTTAATTTAATCCTGTGCACAGGAGTATTAATGTACTGTTAAAGCAGGACATTGTGTGAAGAAAGGCAAGTTGTTACACGTGCGGGTGTCGGTGCTTGAACTTTAGCTGTTGTGCTCACAGTGAAGCGTGACATCCAGGAAAGCGATGAGGAGGCAGTGCGGGTCAAAGAGCAGAGCATCTTGGAGCTGGGTGGTCTCCTGGCCAAGACAGGTCAGGCTGCAGGTATGTCCCTGAATACCCGATGTTGCCGCTGATATTATGGTTATTGCCAGGTTGATGATGTCTGCGAGTTTAGCAGATGTCTTTGTTGGGGAGGGGGGGTAATTTTATTACTTAAATGTTGTTTTTAAGTATCAGTGTGTCACTGTTTTGATATCTCCTGCAGAGCTAGGAGGCCTGCTGAAGTATGTGCGGCCCTTTCTCAACTCTATCAGCAAGGCCAAAGCAGCACGGCTGGTGCGGTCATTGCTGGATCTCTTTCTGGACATGGAAGCAGCCACTGGCCAGGAGGTGGAGCTGTGCTTAGAGTGCATTGAGTGGGCCAAGTTGGAGAAGCGAACCTTCCTGCGCCAGGCCTTGGAGGTAAATACTAATGTTCCACTGTGTTTCTTTTTGCCAGACCAGAATGAACACTGAGGTCTCTGATGCTGGTGCTTATTTACATAGTTACTTATTCGTTTAGCAAAAGATTTTCTCCAAGCTGACATAGAACCCAAGGTAAACCGTGGAGCATTCTACAACAGGCAAAACATTGTAGAAGCAGGAACTGAACCTTGTTGAATTTTTCCATTTTTTTTTCCCATTAGCTAAACTGCAGGTTTGTGCTTTGCTCTTAGAGGTGTCTAGACAGTATTTTTAAAGTTGAAGAAATTAAAATGCTTTTCAGACAGCTCTTAACTTTTTGTCATTATTTTTGTTATTTGAACTTTGTTTTTCTCCCCCTGTAGTCATGTTTTGATTTACCTACAGCTTTTATTGGGAAATGAAGTAAAAAGGCAAATAAAGATTGATCATCAAGTCTGTTTTTCTTGATTAAAATCTATGATTTTGAGTGATGGTGACTTCTTCCCCCCATAGGCTCGTCTTGTCTCCCTTTATTTTGACACTAAGAGGTACCAGGAAGCATTATTACTTGGTGAGTTCTGATACTGCAGTTTGTACTTGGAACACTTTCAGTATCAGTTTGTGTAAAGAAATATGGATGGTCTGTCACAGATCTTTCTGGGGTGTCTGTCTTTATATTTGTCTTAGTAATTTATCTGTAATGTATGTTGCATAACTTCAACATGTCTGTGTCCTGGTGTACATTTTATTTAATCAGGAAAAGCCTCAAATTGCATACATGTCATAGGCACGTCGTGTGCGGCCTGGGTTCTGATATATGCTGGACATAAGTGCTTTGTCAGGAACAGCACCTTGTATTCCCCTTTGTTTTGAAATATTTACAGTCACAAATTTATCAAAAGGCACCTTCATTTTTTTCTGCTTTCCTGATTGTCGTTAAGCTGACTATTGAAATTAACTGTGATTTTTGTAAAAATGTTTTAAAATTTATTTATTTATTTATTTATTTTGTTTCTGTCCCTTTTCTGATTTCCCATTCAGGCTCCCAGCTCTTGCAGGAGCTGAAGAAGATGGATGACAAGGCACTGCTGGTGGAGGTGCAGTTGCTGGAGAGTAAGACCTACCATGCACTGAGTAACTTGCCCAAGGCCCGTGCTGCCCTGACGTCTGCCAGGACAACAGCCAATGCCATCTACTGTCCACCGAAACTACAGGCTGCTCTAGACATGCAGTCAGGTGATGCTCTTATATACACACACACAGTGGCTTTTCTACAAAAATATCCTCAGATGTATGACTGGTATAATAGCTGGCTGTGTTCCTTGATGTGGTAAATGTGAAAATCTCATTTTGCACTCAAATTAGCTTGTTGTCGCTAACTTGTACTGCAAAGATTGTTTTAGCCTCTGTTTTGTTTACTGGACAAACCTGTGGCATTAGTCTGAGTCAAAGAAAGCTAGGATTAGCTTTCAAAATTGTAACAAGTTAATGGACAACTCATTGTGATTTTGAAAATTTAAATTTTGTAGCATGATGGTGAGTTGTATGTCTGCCCCTGGTTAGCGGTATCGGAACAAATTGTGAACAGTATGATTCTAAGCTTTGTTATGATGCCAAATGCAGACTTTAGAAGTAGATTTTATTGTAATAAAGGAAAGCTTTAGTAGAGCTGGGAGGTATGAAACTTGGCCCGATCTCTCTGAAGTCCCGCATCAGGCAGCCCACATCTCCTCAGATTTCTTTGAGCGAACTAACTGTTCGACCTGCAGGGATTATTCATGCGGCGGAAGAGAAGGACTGGAAGACGGCCTACTCGTACTTCTATGAGGCCTTTGAGGGGTACGATTCCATCGATAGCCCCCGTGCGATCACCGCTCTCAAGTACATGCTGCTGTGCCGAATCATGCTGAACACGTGAGTGCTCTGCGGGGGAGGTCTAGAGGTGCTTCGCTAAAAACATGGCCCATAGTTCGCCCTGAGATTGGAGTGGACTTGCGCTGGATTACTTTTAGACATAAAAGGCTATTTGTTTAGCTGATGGTGTTCTCTGAAGTGATCTGGAGTATTAAGTTTGTATGCTGAATTAATTGGTTATTTAACCATTTTTACTGTCAGGCACAGTTTTACTGTATGAACTGTGGCAGTTGCTCTGCCACTGTTGCTGCCCTCTAACCACTACGTTCTGTTGTTTGTTTTAAGTCGGCGGTACAGGTTCCTAACGAGAATGTAATATGTTGTATTCAGCTGTAATAAAATTTTAAATTTATAATGTTTTCCAACAGATGCCGGTAGTTTTGATGCTTTGTGTAACAGTTAAGACTGCCATATTTGTGGCTTAGGTGAGTTGTTAATAATGGCACGTAACTAATTCTGCGCTGTCACCTTTAGGCCAGAGGACGTGCAGGCCCTCATCAGTGGCAAACTGGCTCTGCGCTATGCTGGAAGACAGGTAAGCAGGTGACTGGGTGCACCTCAGGCTTTATAGGTCTGCATCTGTAAAATAAAACTCGTGGCATTAAACCTCCATCTGGAGTTGTGTAGAGTTGAAATTCAATAGATTTTGTAACCAGGTATTTGTAAAAATCAAGCAAAGAACCCTCATTGTAAGCGTTCTTAATGGCTTCAACAAGTCTGACTACTTGACAAAACTGTTTCTGCTGTGCGGTTCTTCCCGTTCCCAGCCGTTAATCCAGCGTGCGGTCATGTTGTCCGGCATCAGTACCTAATTTTTTTTTTCTGATTTTGGATGAGGAATGGTAGTTTCTCCATAAGACTGGCACTGATCAGAGATTTGAATGCTGTCCTTTCTCTGCAGACTGATGCACTGAAATGTGTGGCTCAAGCCAGCAAGAACAGATCACTGGCTGACTTTGAAAAGGTATCTCTTGGTGCTCAAATGATTGGACTGGATGGAATTTTTTTTGACGTGGCGCTGAGTTGGTTGCAGTGTCTTGTATTTGAGGCTTAAATTCCTGAGTGATGTCTAGGCCCTCATTTCCTTCCTCAGGCACTGACAGAGTATAGAGCTGAGCTAAGGGACGACCCCATAATCAACACCCACCTGGCTAAGCTGTATGACAACCTGCTAGAACAGAACCTCATTCGTGTCATCGAACCTTTTTCCAGAGTGCAGGTAAGAATGATGTGTTTTCTTAAGATGTCTATTTTACTGAATTGCCCCGCACCCCCCCCCAACTAATTTGTTTTATTTTCCCAGATCGAACATATTTCATCCCTCATCAAACTGTCAAAGGTATGAATTCTCTGTTCTTATGCAAATTTGACTGTGAAGTTTCATTTAGGTAGTAATGCTCTTGGTTTACATAATGTAAATTGTAAACAACCTCTGTACATCACCTTGGGTAAATAAAAATAGGTCTTAACATGTAAATAAAATTGAAAAAAAATTGTATGAACTTTAGTTTCTGACCAAGACATTCGAGTCTCTGGGTTTCAGTGCTTTGCGGCACGTTTGTCATAGGAAATATTGTCTTGAATTATTCTGGAGTTTGCTGAAAGATTTAAACCCACAATGGGCTCCAGGTAATGTTCTTTACAAACTGATTTAATTATTCCTTTTTTAGCTGAGAAATGGTAAACCCACAGACCATGTGGGTCTTACTAGGAGACTTTTAAGTACTTCAGCCATAAAGGACTTCTCACGTTACTGGCACCTTTCCTTCTCTCTCGTTGTTGGAGCTGTTTTTGAGCCCTAGTTGTTTACGGGTCCTTTGTTCTGCAGGGAGATGTGGAGAGGAAGTTGTCACAGATGATCCTTGACAAGAAGTTTCATGGTAAATGGAAGTTGCTTTGTTATATTTGGATACTGGTTTGTGCTTCCGTAAAATGCTGATATGATGCAGAATTAGAAAGGCGCCAACGGTTGTGCAGCGTACACAACTCCACATGTAGGGTAGAGAAATAAGTAATATAGACTGGGGTTTAAATAGACCCGTTTTAAGGTTCACACTTGAAAAATGGCAGTGAACCAAACCTGTATGGTACATGATACGTGACGGCGTGAATTGGTCATTTAGAAAACTTAAGCATTTGAACATATGGTTATAAAAGCTGAAAATGTGTAGAAAAAAATTACTGCCCATATGCCACGAATAAGTTTTAAATTCCACACGTTAGAGATTAGTTTCTTTAGACTGACGCCTTGGCGGACACGATCCTCCCATTATTTAAAAGAAACAGTTTAAAGGGGTCTGTACTGTAATACTCATCACTGAGCATTTTTACCTTAATTCTCTGTCTGGTAAATTCAGACTTAAAGCACTATCACACACTCCCCCCCCACAAGGCAACTGAGAAATACAGTAAATGTTATATCTAAACAAGGCTGCAAGGTAGTACAGTAATTGTCAGTCTACAGTTTTCCCACTCCCACTGGCTAATTCACTCACGCAATATTGTACTTATATTTGTTCTAAGACGTGCAGCTTGATGCTCCCTGGAGGAAGTGGTAACATTTTTCCTGCGTAATGCAGAAATGGAGCACATCTGTTTCAAGCCTGTTAATACCATGAAGCACTTGTAATGTCTTTTGCTGGTTTTCCTCTGTTTGTTAGGAATCCTGGACCAGGGAGAAGGTGTTCTCATCATTTTTGACCAACCACCAGTAGACAAAACATATGAAGCAGCTTTGGAGACCATTCAGAACATGAGCAAAGTAGTGGACTCGCTCTACAACAAAGCCAAGAAGCTGACATAGGTGAGCACTGCATGTTCTGCCAGCACTGAAACAGTTGGCTTTTTAAACCACAAACCTTTCCTCCGGGGTAGACTCAACAATCTTATGGCTGCTTTCATGTTCTCAAACTGCTGTGTCCTGCTGTCTTGAGGCAAATGTAGTGATAAAGATCTTGTGTCACTGATCCTTGTTTGTCTTGCCTACAGAAGTGTGTACCTGTGCACAGCGGAGCGCATGTGTGACGGCGTGTGAAACGTTTGCGGGGACGGGGGAAAACAACTCTAAACACGCTCCAAACTGCAATGGAATTCCCGAGTCCCCTTCTGCTTTCACTCTGAAAGTTTTTAAAGTCTCCCCCAAAGGACGGTTTCATCATCATCACAACTTTCTTTTGTTTTTCTTTTTGTTTTTTTTTTTTTTTTTGTTTCTGTGTAACATACGGCGGCCTCAGCCAGCCATCAGGGAATATTGTAAAATAACAAGAAGCATATACAATTTATATATAAATATACTTATATATTGTGTGCAGAATTGTCTGACTATTGGCCCAGAGCTACCCAGATATCTCACGGGGGGATTCCTCGAATCAGTATACCTCACCACACGCTGGTTTGGTACCGTTACTTGGTAACGGACTGGTTAGTTTAACGGAGTGGAGGATCACGGCAGGTTTGACATCACACTGCGATCTCACGGTTCTCTCCTGTTCTCTTACTCCAAGTATGTACATAACACTGAGTCTCTGCCTGTCCCGCCTGTCACCTTTTTTATAATGATGCAGAATAAAGTCACAGAGCCCTGTCAAAAATGTGTGTTTGTAAAGCAAAAAAATGAGTCCCTGTGATGGAGTGCTTTGGTTCTTAGGAGGTAGGGGTGGGGTTGCTGAAGTTGAAAAGTCATTTTCTAATTAAAGATTTTTATTTCCTGGGCTGGTGTGCGCTTTGACAACGTCTCTTTTCTTGGATCTTGTTGACCTGTGAACGGCGGCCGAAAAGGGTCCTGCTGCTAGCAGCAGATCACCGCACGGCACTGAACAGATGCGCCATGAGGATGCGGGGGGGGGGCGATGAATAGAGTATTTTGAAGCTGGGATCGCTGCAGCCCGCCAGCCGAGCCGTTCCCGTGGAGCGGGGTCAAATACAGCCGTGCCCGCTGTGTCTGATCCGCGGCCCATTTCCCCGATCATATTAGTCCGGCGTTAGTCACACGCACAGCACGTATTGACAATCTCTAAAGTAAATGGCCGTATTTATTAGCCCCCCAATAAGACCGGCCGGGGGCCTCGATCCGCCCTCGATGAGTCGTACCGCCAATTAACACGGCCGTAACGAACCCCAGCAGCGCGCATGCGCAGCCCTCACCCGCGCGCTCGCGCGCGCGCGCGCCCACAAGGCCCCTGTCCGCGGTGCTGAGGCGGTGTTCATTCCGAGCTGCGTCTCTCAACGGTCAACTGACGCGAAGATGGCGGCCCGGGTGAGTTTCTCCGCCGTTGACGGCGATACCGCTCGCGTTTGGCTGTTAGTTGATATTTCTAACGTGTCTCTCAGCTTTAATGTGTAAGAACCGGCGAAAAAGGCTGAGCGCCGAGCGCGCGGTGTCCCGTGGTCTCCGGCGGTGTCCGGCGTCGCGGTGCGGTCGGCGCGGCTCAGCGCCGGGCATCGCTGGGCAGGCTCAACGCGGACGTGTCACCACCCGGTGCTCAGCTTATTTATTAATCACAAAACATCGCTTCATACATCCAGGACGACCATATCTACGAACCATTACCGATGGACCTTTAGCTGGTTACACGGAGAGCGAGTAGATGCACACCGTAGCAAACCTGCAAAAAGGAATCATAATAATAATCGCAACGTTCTATAGGCGCGTAGTGGGCAACTGTGACGAGACTGACAACAATTCCTTTGAAAACCAAATAACGTTTAACAAACACAACACGTCGCATAAAGGTGAAAGTAAAAATGCGATGAAGTCATGTTAGAGAGGACCAGGGGGTCTGGTGACACTGCAGATCGGGTTTCTTTACTGTGTTACCAGTCTACAGCCTTGGACTGAAAGGAATCACTGGAGTAAAGGCTCCTTGTGTCAGCTGCTGGCTGGCTGTTAGACCCCCCCCCCAGCAGATCACACTAACTGTGGCTTCCCAGTGCAGCCAAGGTGTCACTCTGCTGACAATGACAAGAATGACACACCAACAAAGTGTGTACCTGCACTGCCAGGGGCTCCGTTTGTACCCGGCTCTCCCAGTGTCACACTTGTACCTTTGTGTGTGTGTGTTGGTAAACTGTCACACACGAAATGTGGAAATGGCATCGAGGTGGGGAGGAACTGGATTATTTTCACACAAAACCGCTACTCTCTTATAAAGAAAAACCCAGAGGTGGCCAGTATTACATCACCATTCAGCGAATATGTGAAAGTAAGTCCACGGTGGATGTTTTAAGGGGTGAGAAACCACGGAGTCACTTGAGAGTAAAACTAAACATCTCAGGAACGCCTTGAAATGCAGTGCAGTGCATTTAAAGTTGCGTGACCTCGACGTGACCGTTTAGAAATGAGTTTGCAAATCATAATTCATTTACACAATATCTATGCTGTGTTTATTCCTGGCACATATATGGCTGATGTAAAATATGCAAATTACTTTGCACGCATCCACTTTCTAAATACAGTAAATAGAATATGGCTCAGATTTGCTGTTGTAAATTTCTTGATTTGTATCAGGACTAGACACCTCTTGACTTGTCAAGAAAAAATGTACAAATAATGCAAAATATGGTACCTGTCCAAAAATCAGAGTAAAAGTAAAAAGTATCAGGGCAAAAAAATTCCTCAATTTTCAGCTTACTTTGATTTAATTTTTTTATTTCAATGTTCTAATCCATTAGTAATGTCATCAGCCTCAATATACAGCTTTAACTTGTAGAAAAATATGTCTGTTTTTCTTTTCCGGAAATTAAATTTGCAATTCCAATGAAATTGCATATTGCGAACAAGTCTTTTCAAGAAGATGCAAAAGAAATCAGACCACAGTCTGCAAACCATCTATAATTTTTAATTGTGCTCAGTCAGTCTAGCAGGTTAATGGTTGTGTTGCTAAGCAGTGGTTCATTGATCGGTTTCACTCATCCTCCAAAGTCTGCGTACCGCCAATACCGGCCAACGCGCTTTCTTGTTTATGATAAATTAGGATATTCATCAAAACATCAGTTAACCTCAGTGCACCTGCTGTACCCTTAAGCAAGACGCTCGCCTTTAATGACTCCCGTAAAAATTAAAAATTTCATCTACATAAACATTTAATTTACTCAAGCTGTTTGGAACCTGCAGAATGCTATTTCAGGTAGCATGATCCATATGCTTAAAAAAAGCAGAACAACTTAGTCCAAGACAAGTTTAAGGAGAAAACCAGAGGAAACTGACTGTGAAGGTGAAATTGAGTGAAGGAGGCAGCTGAAAGTGAGGAGGTGTTGCGTTGATTTTGGCAAAACTGACTTCACTGGAATAGTGCAGAACTACGTATTTACGCATTTACCTGTTACCTGGTTCATTGGACGGGGTGTTACTTGCCGAGTTGGGTGGTCTGTGCTTCCGGACTGCCGTGACCAGAGCAAATAACGGCTCTTTTCTAAATCTCACTGTTTTACTGTGCATATTTAAAGGAATCTCCAACAAATGGTGAAATGTGCAACAGTAATACTTTTCCACTGTTCTCTATCACGGCCTTTGGTCTGTTCCCCTGTTCTGTTACGGGTCCAGCCAAGGCAGTAGCTGTAACGCAGCACAGCGTGTCGCAGTGATTTTGCAGGTCTGGTACTGCCAAACACCTCCACATCTCTGCAGACGTGTGTCGTTTTTTGTATTTACGCTGCCCTCCCTGCTCGAGTTAAGACTACACATTTTTCAAACGTACCTTTTGGCCCGTCACCTGTGAATATCCGTGGCCATAATTATAAATGCTTGGCACAGGCAACCGAGAATTAGAATTGTAAGATCCAATGTCGATAGGCCTCTGTTTTTTCCTGCGTAAATACCAGCATTTTTCTTCTCAGTTTTCACCTAGTTGTGCAAATGGATGCGAGTGACGAGGGAGGACGGCGTAGGTGGGCCGTCCTGCTTTCAACACACCGCTTGTAGGCAGAAGAGCAACGCTGACTCATTGGGGGCGCAGTGGGCATCCTGACCTGAGGGGGGTCCAGCTGGAGTTTATTAATGCAGCTCCAGTGCTTCCAGATGTAATTATGCATTGATTTATCAGAGGCTCTTTGACAAAAGCATTTTGACTCTTGACTAATTCAGAATTGTTTTTAATTCTTTCCTACTGCAGTATGTTTGTATAGTCAGCACAAATGCTTTGTCATTTAATACAGTCGTGGTTCTAATATCTCGATGGTTCATACCAAAACTGTATTGTTCACCACAAAGGTGAGTGAATGGGCGTTTATGTGTGTGCAGGTGCAGTGTCGCTGTGTGTGTGTGTGTATGTGTACGTGTACTGCGCTATGCTGTATTTGGCAGCGCTGCTGCAGTGCCAGGGGGCTTTTTGCTGGCAAGTCTCCGGAACGGCCATCCACATACTGTGAATAGTTTATCAAAAATAAACAGCCAGAAATTAGGTGCATTTAAGTGTTTATATAAATTAACACTTTCCATTTTACTCATTGCAGTGTAAAAGTATCAGGCAAGTTTTCTGATATGTGAGCAGCATTTGCTCTGGAAAATTGTCTGGCCCAGTTACAGGAGGAGGGGTGAGATGGACAAGTTATGACCGTGGAGGGTTTTACACATTTTTATGGGACTGTCACAGTCTCTTTTGGCCAAAATTCTGAACAAGAGTTAAAAATGAAGACTATTAACCTTTATAAACTGCATATGGATGTTTTTTGTTGATTAATACAGTAAACAGACCTTAAATCATCCTAAACATCCTATTACTCTGCTCGGCAAAAATTACGGAAATGTCTAAATGGCTACATAAATGATGAACTCATGTAAGCGGAAAAAGTGGATTTGTAAGCTTGAAAATGGTAAAATTCAGTTTGCTGGGTTTAACCAACTTTCTGCAGCATGTTCTGATTTAAAACCGACTATTTAATTCCATGCTGATAAATTTATTATCTCTGTCCCTGGTCCACAGTTTATTGTTTGCTTTATTGTTTGCAGCTTATGCAGTTATGCATTTAAATGAGCCTTTTTAATGCTACATGAAACAACTGCAAAATAAGGTTGTGTGGAGGAACCCTAACAGCACTACTGTGGTTTGAAAGTGTAATTTCCACAGTTTTGGATGCTTTCGAATGCTTTTAGATGCCTTGGTATCTAAGCCCACGGTAATGCAGTCAGCAGGGGCCAATCTTGGACACCGGGGAAAATTTTTCTCAAAATATGGTAAAAATATTGTCATAACATGTAGTATTTTCTGTAGCTTTTGTTTGTCCCCTGTGTTCCTTGTGTACAATCTGTTGTAGCCAAACAAATGCTACTGTGTGAAAATGACACAGTAGGTCACTACACAGCTTCAGTGAGTTGCACTGTAGATCTACTTTGTGTTTTGGCCTGGTCTCCAATCCACGTTCATAGTGCCGACCTGTGAACCTGCTGTCCTATAATCAGCAGCTCTTCCAGTTTTATCTACAGCTGCAAGAGGAGTGTGGGAGATGCCATCAGAAAACTGGACAGAATTGGGTGGCCTAGCATGACATATTTAATGGCAAATGTTAAAATGTGGTGGCTCAGTGTTTGGGCGCGGGTTCAAATCCAGCTCAGTCTGTGTGGAGTTTGCATGTTTTGCCCATGTCTTTGTGGGTTTTCTTCTGGGTGCTTTGGTTTCCTCCCACAGTCCAAAGACATATGTTACAGGTTAATTGGTTATGCTAAATTGCCCATAGCATGTGTGTGTGTGTGACTGTGTGTGTGTGGCCACCCTGCAATGGACAGGTGTCTCAACCAGGCGTTCTTTCATAGTCCAGCACCCTGTAATTCTGGGATAGGCTCCAGACCAGTTAAAGATAGAGGATTGATGGATGGGTTGATGTTAAAAAAATAGTTTTGTTGCCACAGAGGTTGGAGACTTTGTTTGTTTGTTATTACTCATTTATTCATTATCAATAATCATCCACTGGAAGTTATGGTGGTCCAGAGTCTATCCCAGAAACACAGGGTGACAGGCAGGTCACACCCAGGACAAGGGCATCAGTCCATTATAGGGCAGTCTCACACACACACACACACACACACACACACACACACACACACTGCACAGATACTAAGTGTGTGTGTGTGATCAGTGTTTCTCAGGAAGTTGCTTTCCATGTATAATAGGGTGATGCATGAACTGCCAAGATAGTTCATACATTCATTCCAGCTGATCCTGACTCCACTGGTCAGGAAGCTCAACTGTTCTTCACGCACCAGGCATTTCGTAACAAATTCTTTCTAACCATTTGTCATGGAGTTAACTTGCGTCCATATTTGATCATTTTTCCATGTCCATTTCAGCGAAAGTGGGAGCTGCGTGTGCTGTTGTCTCTTCATTAGATCTGTTTTAACAGTTTATTTTGACAAAGCTTTAGAAACAGGAGAGACTGTAGATTTTACAGTAGACAGCAGCTGCGTAAATGAGAATAGTCAGTTTTTCTGTTGCTTTGTAATGTTATTGAGCACTTTGCAGAACCTGTATAGAAGAGAGCATTGGAGGCAGATTAGGTGTAAGGCTGGGATCCAAACTGAGGTCCTAGGCAGGTATAGGTTAGATGGTGAAGCTTTTGATAGGAGACTAGTTAAGGAGGCCTATTAAAAACAATGATGCTCTATTCCTCTTTGTACGGAGGGTTTAGTAAATATCCAACTTACCGTATAGTGAACTCATTTCCTCAGCTCCTCCCTAGACATGTGAGCTGCACTTTATATTAAAATGATCTGTACCCAGTGGTTGTGTTATGCATCCCCAGGGGGTCCAGTAGTTCTCAAGGGAAATGCACAAATGCCCATACTGTGAAGAGTTCAAGTGTTGATATTTCATACTGAGCAGCAAGTGGAGCTGCTTTACAGTGGCAGAAGGGTCAATTCCCCCATTTCCCCAGACAAATACAAGAGGATCACTGCAAAATGAACTGGCAGAATAGCCAGGAAACACCACGGACTGTGTAGGTGAGATTAATCTTTGTCTACAAAATGGATTATGGGTTCACGGAGGCCTAAGCCGCTGTAAAGATACCTTGTAACCTCCTAAGACCCAGCTGTTCAATTTTGTCCACTATAGAGGACGACTGTTTCAACCGAAAGTCTTCTTAAGTCCTAATACACCTCGTAGAGCCCATTCTGTGCCGCGGAATAATGCCACACGTCTGGATGAGGAGCTGGCTCACTTCTTCTGGCTTCCAGCGAGTGCGTGACTCAGTCGGGGGCCGTGTAGGAGTACATACTCTTTGGTGGCGAGTGAATTGTACGTGAGTGCCTAGCTGTGTGTAACTGTTGTGGTGAGTTTCTATGAAGGTTCCTGGCTTTGTCCTTGGTGAAGCTCACTAACTGGTGACCAAGTGCAGGTTTAATCCCTCAGTCCCTCATTTCTCTCTCTCTCCCTTTCCTTTGCTCGATCGTAATCCCTGAGCAGCACTATATTTAGAACTGTCTTTGCCGCATGCAAAGCATCATCCTTTTGTCCACTTTTACCCATCACCGTTTCATTCGCCGGGTTTCTCTGTGTCCCTCTCAGACACGGCGCGTTGTTAGTTAAATTCGCCTGTAGAAATGACCTTCACATTTCTCCGGTCCTCCACTCGCATAGCACAGCTGTATCTGGGTATATCACTGTTATATAACATTTCTGTGTGCTTGTTTGTACATTTGTGTATATCACTGCTCTGGAAAAACCAGGCAAGCAAGCTAGTATATTAGTTATTTTTGCTTCTGCAGGGTTTTCTTCATAAAGCAGTCTTCTCACTCCTTGCTACAAAAAGCTGTATCATCCAAGGCATTACAGCCCTGAAATTAGGTAATAAAATGCCCTGATGTATATATTTAGTTATTTATTCATTTAGCTGACTTTTTTTCCCCCCCAAAATGGCTTACACTGATTTAGTCATTTATAGAATATTGTCGGACACCACTGCAGAGTAAGCACCCCGATCAAGGCTGCTGCAGCAGCCGTCAGATTCAAACGTAAGTCCTGTAAGCGCAAGGCAGAGGCTCTGGCTATACCGCCTGCTATCCTGTTAATCCCATTTTACCAAGACCTGTGGTGTAATGAGATGCTGCCCAGATCATCATGTTCAGACTGAAATGGAGAAAGGATCCCAATCCTGGTTACAGCTTTCTTGCTGCGTATCGTGGGTTAAGCAATGTACTGGAGCTGCAGATGACCACCGTCTATCGGTGGAGTGGAGATCTGGCTCTAGTGGCGAGTACAAGTGACAGCCTTTCGGCTACCTGGGCTCTGCGGTTGTCTTGGAAAGCCCCCCTCGTAGGTGTCAGCCTGTGTGTGTGTGTGTGTGTGTGGGTGGGTGCGCTGGGTCTGCAGTACGGCGCAGTGCCGAATGGCAAGTGCAGAACAGGGCGTGCCAGGCGAACCTGTCGTGTCGCATGACGTGACTTGGCGCTGTGGTTTGTTCAAATGGACTGTCTGCAGCGGCGCCGGCGGAACTGCTGCTGGGCTCCACCCCTTACCCCCCCCCCCAATGGTCTCACCATGTTAAATATGCAGAAGGAAGCAACCAAAAATAGAGCTTTACATCCAGGCAGGAGATAGGGAATGAAATGGGCAGTTTGCAGCAGGCATTAGGGAATTAGGAATTGATTTCTAATAAATTAAGAAAGTCTTTATTTCTTCATGTTACATAACAAACTGTCTCTTTTGTTGTTTTTATTATTTTTTCAATTCTTAGATTTTGCATTTATCCAAAGTGAGCCATAATTTTATTTATATGCATATTTCACTGCCCGGAAATGGACTGGCGTGCCCTGCTGCACACGCTGTAGTTCCAGGCTAATGTTCCTGAAGATGGATGGATGGATGGGTGGATATTTCAATAGAGCAGTTCAATTTAGGCAGTTCGCTTGAAGGTGAAGGGTCCCAAATGGGATTTAAATGAGCAACCTTCAAATTTAAGGTCAGGGTCCTCTACCAATGTTCAACAAGCAGCCTGGTTTTTGGTATAGAATAGGACTGCAGCCCCCTCTTGTCAGGCAAATTTTAAAGATGGCAGTGAATTTAGTGTCTCCGCCTCCGTCCCGTCTGATCCTGGTGGTGCTGGAGGAGGGTTCATATGTCAGGCCGTTCTGCTGAGCACCAGAGGGGACAAACGCTGTGATTAAAGTGTCCCTTGGCTGCCCTGCGGCAGTTCGGAGGTGTATTCACTGGGTGTTGGCCAATTTGCATCCTGCAAATTAGAAAGTCATGACTGACAAATCAAATTTCCGAGGCCACCATTTTAATTTTAGTTGCCAGAAACCCAATTAAAATAAGTTGCAATTCATTTTTAGCCGCTTATGCCAGTTCTGTTGGACCCAACAATATGCACCATTACAAATACTGTATAAAACTGCTAAATACAAACTCCTAGTTGTACTTTTTGTATTAAAGCTGAAATTTCAAATCTGTACTTACATCTAAAGAAAAAACAAGGAAATATATAATGAGGGGGGAAAAAAGGTTATGTTCCTTTTGGTTTATTTTGCCCTTCCTAATTTTTAAGTTTTCTCTTTCAAGTTTTCCGCATATCATAGCTCTTTGTAATTTGTTCTGCTCCTCTGCAGTCAGTAGCAATTTAAAAACCCATATGGTATAATTCAAATGCGAATAGTTGCTTAGTGAACGTGTGCAGTAATGTTTTTGGTCTTTGCTGTATGAGGTGTTTGCTTTTAGCTCTTTTTGGCAAAATCAACACTGCTGTTCTCTGTGTGCCAAATATCGCGTATTTCTGTATGTATTCATGCAAAAAAATTGCACGAAACAGTTGTGTTGTAACCCTACCTGTCCGCACGAACATATAAATGCAAGGAGGATGGAATGGTGGTTAATGGAATGAAACGGAGAGGATATTGGCGTGTTTTAGGCAGGACCCAGCTACAGATTTGCTTCAGGGTTTCCTGCTAAACAACAGTGGAAAATAACTAAATAGAAATGTTAATAAAGTTGGCGACATCCATCCTTGAAATCCGACTCCATGAAAATGAGTCACACAAATCGGGCCAAACTGAATCACACGAGGGGGGAAAAAATCAGCTCAGGCTGACAGTGATGCTCCTTTAAATTAGATTGAGTTAAATTTCTTGATAAAATCCCATTTTGTCTTCTGTAACATGCTGTTTAAAAAAGGAAAAGAACGAATGACTCGTTGACGCTAATATAATTTAGTGAAGTTCATTTTCAAGTCACCAGCATTAAATGAGCTGTGCACTCATGCCCTAGGAGTTAACATAACTAGGGAAATAATTTATTAAAAATCCAGCTAAGCATGAATAAAGGGTTATTAACAAGCCTTTAGCTGTTACCGAAAATGTCTACACTCAGTATCCCAGCTTGAAGACTTGGGGTTAATTCCTTTTTAAGAGGCTGATTTTTCATGTCTAGTAAACCTCTCTGACTGGAGAATCGCAGCGAAATACTTCTGCCCGGTGGGCCAATTTGCAATGCAGTCGAGATGATAACTAAACCAAATGCGCAAAGACACTGATACACTGAAAAGACTCCAGCTCTGACTTGTTCTTCTGCTTCCTTTGTATGGATCCTGAAAAACAATTTGCTCGACGGACCACTATGCCAAGGATATTTGTGAAATTCTGGCATTTTCATATTTGTTTCTGATGTCCTCTTCCCCTCCCTCCTGCTTCCTGCATTGGCCCCCAGGTTGTAATATTTTTCAAGGTATGTATACTTTTTTGGCAAAAAGACAGTAAATGTGTCAGCTGTATTCGGGGCGCCTGTTAACTTTGCTAACGTTGCTTGATTTAAACCGAATTCTCACAGCTAAGCAAAATAAGTTGGTGTTTCTCACAGTTTGCTGACCAAATGAAGCATTTGAAATGCATGGCATTGGGAATTGAAATGTGCAAATGCAACCAAGGAGCAGCAAAATCCAGCCTTTTCCTTTCGATCAACTTCATTTGCTTCATTTCACAACGTTCACCTGCTGGCAGATGAGTGACCGTGTGTCCCTCTCCATTTTCTGGGGGAGGGAGGAACATGTGCTGGACTGATGTAGCATGTGATCCACATTGAGCAGAGAGACAGGGCTGCAGGTGAAACTGGTCTCTCCTGCTTTTCTTGGCCATATTATCTTTACAGGTAAAAGTTAATGCTTGCTTGAAGGCTAACACTCAGTCTCGACTCTGTTGCCCCTCCCCCACATCGACTAACTCCTCCTCCTCCTAAGGCCACTCAAATATGTGAACTATGCTGGTAGAGGTATTGGCAAAAACTGTACATTCCAATGCATTCTGATCTCTATCAGAATTCTTTATAATTATTTTATTACTACTTTATTCATGTAATTGGTCATGGTTTGTATTAAAGGTTACACTGCGAAAAAAAAGAGCCATTTTGTATTTCCCAAACATTTTTTTTTTTTTTACTTTTCCAAATGAAAACGTGAACAGTTAAGTAAGGTGGCCCATGCTCTATCAGTTATGAGGGCACACACTAAGCTTTGCACCGTTTCTTTCCAGATGTTTTGGTTTTAGAGTGCAGTTTAGTGGCTTTTTCATGTTTTATGTTTGTGTGCTTTAGTCTAGTTCTGAGCCGCTGTAGAATTATTTGGATGACGTCACCTAACTGTACTTTGCCGTATGTGTCTCAGCCAGGTTCAAATTCAGTTGTCTGGATTATATTGCCAGGATAGGAAATGGATTAGGCAGCGATCCTGTTCCTTGTCTATAGAGAAGAGGCTCCGACTGGTGGACTGGGGGCTGCCGAGGCAGTTGGCCCTCCAGTGGCCTTTTACTTGACCTTTTTACCGGGTGCTTCCCATGGCTGGGCAGGGGCTTCAGCTACTCACGTCATTTGAGGAACATACTGCTGGATGCTGCAGTCCAGTGTACGTTTCCCTGGAGCCGTACCCCCTGCCTGCCCTTCACCAGCAGAATCTGAGTTTGTATTCACACACTTAACATGCATGGTTGCAGTCGTGAATGAGCTCCTTCGCAGGTGGAGGGCATTCGTACACCAGCTGGCAGAGCCAATGGCCAAACAGTCTTTAGTGTGTCCTAATCCAGTCTCTGGGCCCCGAGTGAGATTTTTAGTTTTAATCCCTTGCTGTAAATGTGCCTGTGTGGCTCTCTAGCACCTCCTGTATTCACGGAGCTTATGTATTATTATAATTTACACTCCATATTAAATGGTCATTAGTTCAATACATGCGGCACCAGGTGTTAGTCAAATGTTTTAACATGCAGCTATTCATTTTGGAATACTGGAACAGTAAGTTTCTGTGGCTGAAACAGAGACTCTGGTTTAAAGGATTGTGGCTCAGCCTGGCTGTGTTCCTGTTGTCTCACATCTCATTTTCTTCTGCTGCCGCATGAGATTTCAAGCTTTCCCGTGTCTGCAGCTACAGTACAATTACTAATACTGCTCAATTGCCATGTCTCGAGCGGAAAGTTATTATAAAAGCTTCGAAAGAGAACATGCCACTGCTAAATGAGGAAGACGTGGCTCCATATTCACTGTTGTCCCTGAGAGAATCAGCTAAAAGAAATGAGCAACAAAAAGAGAGATGCTAAGGGGAACCCTTACGGGGTCACACTCCGCAAAAGATCTTGGTCATCTCCCCGTTCAGCCCCCAGTTGCGCCTTGTTGCCCAAAAACCAGCGAGCTGTGGCCTCTCTGTGTTCGTAGCACAGTCACGAACCCTCGTAGATATACATTTAGAGGACTGACACGCCACCCCTACCAGTGTTGTAGTGAATGTGCTAGGCTAAAGCTGTATTTTTTCCTGTGAGGTCTGTAGGACGCCAACGTGCTTGTTCTGCCCTAGGTCTCGGGGCGGGGGGGTCACACAGTGCAGCCTCTTGGGACTTCACAGCCAGGAGGTGTTAAGTACAATACAACCCACAAGTCTCCATAGTGGGAATAAAGCAATGAGCAATTCGGAGTGAAAAGTGAGGTGCTTCACTGTGTGGGGGAAAAAGGGATGCAGTGTTGTTAACCTTTCCTAACTGTCTCTTCTTCTGCCTCTTCCCCTCCTCTCTCCTGGCTTCTGCCCCCTTGGGTGACTCCGTAGACAATGCAAGCGGCGCGATGCCCGACAGACGAACTTTCGTTGACAAACTGTGCCGTAGTGAATGAAAAGGACCTGAAGTCTGGACAGTAAGTGTGACCAGTTGCTGGAATGAATGAACACCTGCTATGTGGAGCAGATCCCCGTTTGTGTGTCTGTCTACTTATTGTTGGAAACTGGAAACTAATATCACGCCAGAGGGAAATACTCTTGAATGCCTCAAATAAGCAGCTATAAACAGAGGGAGTCGTAGATTTAAAACCCTAATTTGTACACTGTAGAGATTGTGGACATATGAAGTCAACAAAAATCTCTTCTTGTATTCCGGTCTTATAATATTAATTTTACTTTTTAATAAGCAAAGACTCAATACATAGAAACTTATACTGCTATTCTGGATTGAAAGGATTTATTCTTGTTCCTTTCAAATGAAAAAAATCGACCTACCTATCTCACCTTCCTTCCTTTACATATGTATGTAATAACATTTGAAACACTCCAGAAGACACTACATGCTGGCATGATTGTAAATGTACCATCATATCCGGAGACATGGAAGTCAAAGGTCGGTGTTTTTTCACTTTGACCAGCACGTGTCCAGCCGCCTGTTTGCAGCTCCCTTGTAGACACTAACATGGAGTGACATCCTGAAATAAAAATTACTCATCACTGTGGGCTGGAGACAGTAAGAAAAAAAAACCGTGTTCCTTTGTGTGTGTGTGTGTGTGTGTGTGTGTGTGTGTGTGTGTGAAATGTTATGTCCTTTAGTCATGTGAAAAATATAGCCTTTCTGAAATTCAGAGAGAATTACAAATAGAAGGGCCTGAGGGATAAAAGGTGGTCTGGAATCGGTATTCGCGTTTGATTAAATTCTTGAAATCTCTCATTGTAGTGTGAAAAGAATCCATCAGCGTTCAGTCATTCGTGTAATAATGTTGTGAAAGGCTGACAGAGTTTTGACGGTGTCATTTTGCGATTTGCCTTCAATTTGTTGTACGAGAAAATACAGGATGCGTTAGAATTCTCCGCTTCGCCTGCTGCTGGGCCACATAAGATGAGCTGTTGCCCAACCTAGCCACGAAAACGGCTCTGAATGTTTAGATCAGCACGCAGTGAACGTACAGGGACGCTGACGGAGCCTTCTCTAAGCAGTAGCTGGCATTTATGGTATCTTCTACCAGATGCGAGCTCAAGTCCTGCTGTCCTTCAGCCGTCAAGCTGATACCCTTACGTAGAGCAGCTGACTTTAAGCGCAGCAATCCTTCCGGCACTCAGAAAGAACCCTGTACCTTTGTATTCCTCTGAGCCTCAGCCATCAGTCCGACCACACACTGATTCATCAGACAGCAGAAGGTGTCAGCTGGTATCATGCTTTGAGGTCAGTTAGTCCTGATGCTGCAGCACAGTTTGTTTTTATGTTGTGTAGAAAAATATCCCATTGCTGAGGTGTCAGGTCTCTACCCTCCAGGAACACATCTGTGGTTAAGATCATGGCGAGCCTCCTTTATAGCTCAAGATCAAGTGCGAAGTTCAGAGTTTAGATGGAGAAGTATTTTGTTTGGGTTTCAAGTCCCCTGTGCAAAACTAGTATTTCCATTTATTTATGTAGCCGATGATGGTTTAGTCACCGAAATTGAGTTATTACGTGGGTAAGTATCTTACTCAAAGGTTCTGCAGGGTGAGGTTGGAATTAAATCCTTGTCTTTTGAGCACAAGGCAGCGGCCCTAACCACTACGCCATCTGCTGTTGGTAGCATAGGGCGCTTCTTGCAAGCGAAACTCGTGAATATTCAGGGATTCTTATGATTGTTGATCTCATGTCATACACAAGAACCTGATTCTACAAACCGTGAATACAAAATAAGCGCGGTATAAAGCACTTATCTTTGTTTGTGCCTCAGTACTCCCTGGAGATTTTAGGAGAAAAAGTGATCAGTTATACATTTCTGTGGAGCAGCCTTGGTTGCCCCCTCTCTGCAGTTTTCTCCGCATTAATTCCTTTAATTAAATTTGGTCCCATTTGCACTGGTTTTGTTGTACAAGGCTTTATTGCTCTTGTTGTGGATTTTTTTCCCCTCCTCACTTTACGAGTTAATTTGCTTCTTCTTGTCTCCCTGCAGACATGTGACTGTAAAGACCACCCCCAACCACAAGTTTGTCTTCACTGTCAAGTGCCACCACAGTGTGGTTCCGGGCACCATCGCCTTCAGCTTGCCACAGGTACTGGTGCCCGACTGCAGAGTCACTAATCCTCCCATCATTTTAGACTTTTAAATGTGTCAGCTCATGTTTGGGTTTTACTTTCGCCAGTAAAATGTTGGAGATCGTTTCTTTATTAGACATTGATCTAGGTAGGATGTAAATTTAGACGGCAGCTTTTCTGCCAGCTTCTGTGTAAGCTGGCAGTGTGACTGCGGCAGAGATGGCACCTGACAGGCGGCTGGAGCCCGGCTGAGAAGCTGTGGCTAAAGAGGTGATGCTGCCGGTGTGGATTTGTGCGGCATCCCTACCATGCTGAAAATGAAAGCACTCTATGCCGTCAGGGGAGTGATAACTTACTGCGGTCATCCTCCCATCATGGCTCAGGCCAGAGAGCTGACACACGTGAACACTGGTTGTGATGTGGATTAAGATGGAAACCCTTGGTGCGATGATTTATTGATATCCGTTTCAAAGACTTATCAGTGTCAAGGTGAATAATAGGAAGATAGTCATGAAATACAGTCCATCTACTCTGTTTTAGACAGTTTAGAGGGAATGGGGTTTTAAGATATGACTCAGTCTGAATTAGCATATTGTTTTTTCCTATCTTATATTTTAAGCACACTGTTGAACATGGTGAACTTCATGATGATACAGCTTGCTATGAAGGACAAGAACGGGGTGATAGAAATAATTTAGTCATTCTAATATCGTCATGCATTTCAGTGCATTTTGACAATATGATCACGTACAGAGTGGGCAGTTTCAACAAACCTCAGAATTTTATGGGATTATCATGTCTTACATCTTGTAGGCATACAAGAGAAATGTATCTTCTTATTTCCTGACATCAGACGCATATTTTACACTGTATTCAGTGCACATTAGAGACTCTAATGCATTATGTAGCCTCTGCTTTAACTCAATTTTGGCATCGATCAGTGGGTAGAAACACTGTTGTTTTTCCTCGACGGAAAATATTCCTACAACAGAGGCTGTAAGGCAGGGAAAATGGGCAGTGCAGGCTAGCGTTATTTTTATTATACACTATCTGACGTGCAAACCAGGACATGGGTTGTGCTTCTGTAAGACGGACTTGGAATGTATTAGAGTTCTGATAGTGTATTGGTGGGCACACTGATGCTGTGGGGTCTCGGGAATTCTTTCCTTGGACTGGACTGCTGGTCTCACACTTCCGTCATCTCTCTTTCAGAGGAAGTGGGCTGGGCTCTCAATTGGGCAAGAAGTGGAAGGTAAGATGACCCAGCATTAGAAGAACAGCAAAGGCCAGTTTGGACTGACTGGTTGTTTAAATGACTGAGCATCAAAATACAACTTGGCAATTTCAATGTCTGCCGGCATATATGAATTTTTAGAATAATTTAACTGTAAATAGGGAACGTGGAACCCCTGGTTGTGCTGGGCTCGGAGAATGATGAGTTGAGATGGTGGACTTAAGGGGTGCTTTTATTAACAAAGGAAAAAAATTGTGAGAAATAACGAAGCACAAATGCTCAGGCATGATGCAGCTAAAAAGCAATATATGACAATTGGTTCAACATTTTGTCGGTTCAAGTTTTATCCTGAAGGCCAACCATGCAGGCGGTGATGCAGCAGTAGGACAGATGTGCTGCTTTGCTGCTCACTAGTCTCGTGACCTTGCTAGGAAAACCTTTGTCGTTGACAGGAGGCCTTTTGGCATGAGTGAGCACTGAACGGTCGGGGTAGGTGGTGACTACATATGACATGTGGATCAAACCTTGAAGTAGAACAGTGACCCTCTTTCACAGCATTTGAAACCTTAGACACATAGCCTGATGGGTTGCCATAGTGATGTTTCTTGTGATATTAAAGGTTATTAGAAAGGTAAGAAGGTACAGTATGGTGTGCGCTGAGTCAAACTATGGCTGCAGTGACCACCTCTGTGGCCGTGTTTGTTCCCTGGCTCAGTGTCATTTTTTTTTTCCTGAGGAGCAGAACAACAGTCGATCCACCTTCTTTTGATTCTACAAATGCATGCAGTGTGTTCAGAGGTCAGCTGCACGGGTATCACTAGACCATGTTCCCTGTGATATACAGTGCAGATATTGGGTGAATATAAGTGGCACGATGTATAATGCTGGTGCCTCACAGATCTGTGGAGATGTGGTTTCCAATCTGAGTTCACACCTGCCTCTCTGAGGAGGTTTCACGTTCTCCTCGTGTTCTTTTGGGTTTTCTTACACAGTCCAAAGCTATGCATGAAGGCACTTCCATACCATCCCTTACTGCGAAAAGCACTTGAGTGGTCGCTGTGTCGACTGTGACTAAACAGCACTTACCCACAGGCTGAGTAAAAGTGTCTACTGTCTATTGGTTATGCTTTCAAGCCAGAGTAGAACTGCTCCAACAAGACTTGTGACCTGACTTGCTTGCTGGAAATATTCTCAAAGGCTACATTTAGCTGCATACATGAGAATAAATCCAGTTAAAGCCAGTCTCCAGCTCTGATGCAGTGTAACCCCCCCCCCACTCTGCTTCCTAGTGGCCAACTACAACTTTGACAAGTCCAAGCAATGCGTCGGAGCCATGACTATAGAGATTGATTTCCTGCAGAAGAAGAGCACAGACAGCAACCCTTATGACTCGGATAAGATGGCTAGTGAGTTCATCCAGCAGTTCAACAACCAGAGCTTCACTGTTGGTCAGCAGGTGGGTGCAGCAGTTTGGTGCATAACAGCTTTTCCCGTTTACCTTCAGATACCTCACTTGTCCAGTCCTGATCTTTGCAAGTATCTCGTCCTGTTGCAGTCAAGGTTTAAAGATTATCCAATCTGGTAGTAGTCAAATTTAGCCTTCTTTCTCCTTGGGTTATCTGTGATGTGTCCTGTAGGAGCAGCCCTGGATTTCCATGTTACAAAAAAATTCCATATATTTATTTTCTCATCACTCCTATGTCACTTGTTTCCCTCTGCTTATTTCTGCCCTCTTTCTCTGCGTCCTTGTGGGTGCTGCTTCTTCACAGCTGGTCTTCAGCTTCTGTGACAAGCTGTTTGGCCTGGTGGTAAAGGATGTGGAGGCCATGGACCCCAGCATCCTCAAAGGAGAGCCTGCCTCTGGCAAGAAGCAGAAGGTACCGGTCGCTGCTGCTCACCTCCAACACCGACTGCGCCCTGTTTGTAAAACCTGTTTGCAGGTCTTTTTGGATTATAATAGCTATGTGGGGGGGGTTTTGCTTACATTATTTCACACGGGGTCAGTGTAATTTTTGATGTTATGTGACAATTCAATTTGTGGAACCTGGGTTCCTTCTAAGCCAATTGGCAAATTTTTACATTTTTAAAAGTTGCTTCTGGCGACTATGAATTGCGTAGTAAAGCTGTGATTGTGTATATATCCCCCGCTTCAACCTTCAGATTGAGATTGGTCTTTTGGTGGGCAACAGTCAGGTGATTTTCGAAAAGGCAGAGAGCTCTTCTCTCAACCTAGTGGGTAAGTAAAACATCTAGGAGACATGTCAGCTTTGGACTTGTCGTACGGACACGCCGGAGCTGAGCATTTTTCATGAATCTGATTTAGTTAACTGGATAGCTCCTCTCTGGAAACCTGTAGTAAAGATATCTGTGTAGTCATTGTGCAGGCAGTCGTCAATTTAGGGATCAAGATACTTGACAAAACCCAAACAAATCAGTAAGATACTTAGAAACACTAACTAGTGCCATAATTTGAATGTGTGAAATACCAGATGCTAGAAGGTAGTAAAATTTATTCAGTAATTTAAGTCAACAGTACTGATAATGTTATTCCAAATGAAGGGATTTCTGTGTAATGTGATGAACAGTTGGAATTGGTCTTCTGCACAGCCTAGGCCTCAGATATTGTTGTCCTGGAAGAATTAATAGCTTTAAATAGTTGCCTTGCTGATTCATCAGGAAATGGAGAATTTTTTCCCACCTGAACAGCTTTTACTGAAGGATATTTTTTTTATCATACCATGTCATTAAAATAGAACTTGTAAACATGTGTGAGGTTGGCTGAGGTGTGAGGTTTGGCTTCTCTTTGTACGCATCTCAGGAAAGGCCAAAACCAAAGAAGCCCGTCAGACCATCATCAATCCTGACTGGAACTTTGAGCGTATGGGCATT
Source organism: Arapaima gigas (assembly GCA_900497675.1). Lineage (NCBI taxonomy): Eukaryota > Metazoa > Chordata > Actinopteri > Osteoglossiformes > Osteoglossidae > Arapaima > Arapaima gigas. Next base: position 11,924 of record UFQX01000166.1, on the reverse strand, counting down.
GGCGGGCTGGACAAGGAGTTCTCAGACATCTTCCGCAGGGCTTTTGCTTCCCGCGTCTTCCCTCCTGATATAGTAGAGCAAATGGGTGAGTTCTAGTCTGCTACCCAGCATCCTTTGTGGCCTAGCGAGGGGAAAAAAGACAACAAACTGCTGTTTAGTCAGTTTCGACTCAGGTTCTGATAAGATGGAAATGTTTGAAGTGTCGGGTAATAACGAATGCCTCTTCGTCCAACGGTTCCAGTGGGGGCAACACACCTGAGGTACATGCCCACCAGGGTAGATCCTTTCTTTGGCACCCATCCAGCACAAAATTATTTACAGAAATACAGCTATATACCATCTAATGTGAAGAACGCTAATAATGGGTGAAAATGAAATGCAGTGAGTTGCTCCTTGATGCAAATTTTGCTCACAATTTTTGTGCTAATTAATAAAAACTTTTAAAACAAGGTAATGACCGAACCGTCGGCAGCCTTATGAATGTAGGACTCAGGAGGCTGCAGCAAAGGAGCGTGAGCTTTGTTTCCATAGCCGAGCACTCCAACTCTCACACCCCTGATACATTAAGCAGCAAGGGGGTCCGCAGTCCCCCTATAACTTTGCACACCACTAAGACACAATTATTTAATGATCTACAGCAGCAGCGGGAGGATTAAAGTACGTAATTTAGTCGAAGTGCTTATATGTCAGAGGAGAGCAGATCCTGCCTTTGAGGAGTCCTGCAGTGTGTGGGTGGCAGTACAGGCAGTGAAAAGGGCTGTTTATCCGTTTGAAGTGCATTCAGTGGATTGTCTTCAGGAGGAATTGAAGTCATTGGCACAGCAGGGGCCACAGGTAGCTTTGTGATGTGTCACCTTGCGCTCAAAGAACCACGGTTTGAACTCCATCTTCTACTTTAATAACTGTGGTTAAGGTACTAAAAATGAGCTACGTAAATGGTAAACGAATCATTGTAAGTCGCCGGATATCGTGCATTGCTTTGGAGAAAAGCACAAGCTCAATAAATCTCATGCAAACGTGCATCACAATATCTGAAGAAGCTGTGCGTGTGCATTGCGTGTAAAGGTACTCACGGAAGCACCAGGGATACAGCAGCCCAGCCAGCCTGATTGTAAAAGGCTAACAGCCCAGTTACACAGAGGAAGGTGAACTGGCAGGTGACCAGCTTTCCGGAGGCTTCTCTGAAGTTTTCTTTCTTGTTTGTTTTAATACGAGGGGCTTAACGCGAGTAGTTCCAAAGCTGCCGTGTCTGATGCTCACCTCCTTGGCGTCGTAGCCGAGGGCAGCGACTCAGGCCCCCCGTTGAGTCGTGTGCTGTTTGTTCCCAGGTTGTAAGCACGTCAAAGGAATCCTGCTTTATGGGCCTCCTGGCTGTGGCAAGACCCTGATGGCCCGGCAGATCGGCAAGATGCTGAACGCCCGCGAGCCCAAGATCGTCAACGGGCCAGAGATCCTCAATAAATATGTTGGCGAGTCGGAGGCAAACATTCGCAAGCTGTTTGCCGAAGCTGAGGAGGAACAGAAGCGGGTAGGATGTGGTGGGAAAGTGGTTTTTAGAATCAATTTCACTGGACTGAGGTCTCCTGGGGTACAGCTCTGCTTTGGAGTGTACAGAAATGTATAAGAATGATAATCCAAATGCGAATGTCATGTCAAATGAACCAAATTGTATGTTCAGGGTTCTCTTTGTGGCCCTTTTGGGCTGTGATTGATCAGGCAGCCATTTTTCTTATGGCTTCTCATGTCCCCTGCGATGTGTGCTGGGATTTTCTGTTAAAGCAATGCAAAATGAATGAGATAATTTTTCTAAGGGGAGCCAGTGATTCACAGCGGCGGAGCATAATTGCTATTGTTCCTCAGCAGGGTATGGGCTTTTAGTCAGCTATAATGGCTTTGTTAGTGCATCCCACAAGCCTCTCATCACCCTGGCAAATAGCTGCTGTGGATAGTTACATGCGCTGCTCCTTCAGGTGGCACTTGTAAGGGGAGCAATTGGCCACCCACGCCCTACCTCTGAACCATCTGACTATATGCGGAGAACATTTGAGACCTTCAAGTCTGAAGTGGAATTAGAAAACACCTGGAAGGAAGAGGGGGCTTCAGGCAGACTTGCTTTCATAAAAAGGCAGTTTTCATGTATGGAAGAGAAAAGCAACTGGATGGGATAGAGCTGGACAAGATGGGGATCCTTCTTTCCATGTTTACTTGTCCACTGATCTGCTTTTTATGCTACAGTGCCATCTGCCGGTTGGGTTCTCACACAACGGCAGCATGAGCCGCATCACCTCGTCTTCCACATGGTAACTTAGCTGACCTTCTCTTTGTCCTTTCAGCTGGGTGCTAACAGTGGTCTGCACATAATCATTTTTGATGAGCTGGATGCCATCTGCAAGCAGCGTGGCACTGGGGCCAGCAGCACAGGCGTCCATGACACAGTGGTCAACCAGCTGCTGTCCAAGATCGATGGTGTAGAGCAGCTTAACAACATTCTGGTCATAGGTATGAGAACTTTCCCAGTGTACAGGGTGGTTGAGCTACCAGTAAATGATGTTGCACTCATGGGGTGGGAGGGTTTATGAGTTCATGAACGGTGGAGAGACTGTTTGTCTTGTGACGTTCCTGTGCTTCTTCAGGAATGACCAACAGGCCAGACTTGATTGACGAGGCCTTAATGAGACCTGGCAGGTTTGAGGTGAAGATGGAGATTGGTGAGTCTTCCTATTCTGGCATGTGAGACAACATCCTTACTTCCCCGCGCAACCTTTCTGAGTACATTTTTTGCTTCCTGTTGTATTATTCATCTAGGTGTATTTGATCATGATCCCAAAGGGCACTGATGGATCTCAAATGTATACTGAGCCCATGGGAATCATTAAAGTGATCAAAAGCTTCAGCATTTGTTGAAACTGCGATTGTCGCAATTTAAAATTTTTTTAGACAAATTCTGAGTTTGATTATTGTGGTTCTGGACGCCAGTGAAGCCAGATGTGACCTATGGTGAGAACAAACAATCTAGATCGCCGCGAGCTGAGAACCCCCTGCCTCGATGATGTGACTGGCTCACCTGCTCTTTAATGTCACTTGACTCAGCTTCTCTGCCCTAAGCAGTGTTTTCCTTAGTAGTATAACCTTTATTAGCTGTTACTACTGGAACCATGTGTAGAAGCCCGAGGGGGCAGCTGCTGACAGTCGGACCCTCAGAATTTTATTTTTCTCCCTCACCTCCTGGTTTGGAGTTTTTTTGTTTTCTTCTCCTCAGTTGCTGGCAGGGTTGCTGTTTTGCTCATAAACATTTAAAGGTTATTTATAGCTTCACTATACACTTGTTTTCTGTTCCATTATCTTGATCTACTTTTCAGTTCTGAGTCACTGTGTGAGAAGAAGCCTCTATAAAAATAAATTGACTGGAATTGAAAGTTCATACGGTGGCCTTCAGCTGTCTTTCTGTTCGCCAGGTCTACCGGATGAGAAAGGCCGGCTGCAGATCCTGAACATCCACACGGCCAAGATGCGGGAGTTCAACCTGCTGGCGAGTGACGTGGACCTGCCTGAGTTGGCAAGCGAGACCAAGAACTACAGCGGTGCCGAGCTGGAGGGACTCGTCCGGGCCGCCCAGTCCACCGCCATGAACCGTCATATCAAGGTCAGCTTCCTGTGGTTCTCGCTGACTTCCTCTGCCGATTCCATCGTTAGAATTTTCATTTGTCGTGACTAAAAAAAAAAACATCAGCCGTGTCCCTATTTCCCCACTATTTTTAAGGCACTTAATCTCATTGCAGCGATAAAGTATTAGCAGCACTGGCTTTGGTCCCAGACAAGTCTGGACTATCAAAGGCTTAATTGATATAGATCACAGACTAGTTTTAGCATTTGGCTTCTGCACATTTCGTAAGCATTGTGTATTTAAAATGATAAATATTTTATGGTTTAAAGAGTAAAGAAAGCAAGTTAATTTATTCAGGATTATGATTGATTGTGGGAAACTCAGATATATTCTTGCCAGAACGTTTGTGTTTAGAAGTTCCTTTTATTCCTGTTCTCATGAATAAATTAGTCTTGTGTTCTTTTTAAGAAAAAGTTCTTTATTCTTCTTGTGTGTTTGTTCTGGTCTGGAGTTTGGGGGGGGGGTCTGGGTGAGCAAAGTCTGACAGTTTTGAGAAGCATTTCTTTTCTGCGTTGATTGTGAAAGACGGAGAGCTTTGAGGAGAACCGAAGACTTGAGTTTGGTGTTGATTAGCATTTTTCTTTGAAGCTCTACAGACATTTGTCGGATTTTTCTGATCTCTTGATTTTGTAGCTCAAGGTGAAGAAGCGTTTTCTCAGGAAAGTAAGGAACATCTACTGTATAAAACATGGCAGGTTGTGTGAGTGCCTCAATTTGGCTGCATGATTGAAACCTACATCCATTTTCAACCCCGCTGTCCTTGTCTCTCTGCCCAGGCTAGTACCACGGTGGAAGTGGACATGGAGAAAGCTGAGAAGCTGCAGGTCCACCGTGCCGACTTCCTAGGATCTCTCAACAATGACATCAAGCCTGTGAGTCTCCCGTGGCCAAAGGTGCCCTCCTTTCACGTGCAGCAAAGCCAAGGCACTTCCACTTATTCAACAGGCTGTCTGCTTACACTCAAAGGACCCAGGTTCAAATCCCACTGTAGTGCCCTTGAGCAAAGTAGTTACCTTAAAGTCCTCTGTTAAAAATTTCCCAGCTGTTTAAATGGGTAAGTTGGGTGTTAGTAGCTTAATACCTAAACTTAACATTGTAAGTCACTTTGGAGAGAGACAACATCTTGATGAGTTAATAATAATAATCCTGTACTTTAAGAAAAATCTACAGGCATTCAGACCTGCTGACTCAGCCCAAATCAGACTTAGCAGTCAGAATCCCGTAAAAAATGTTGCTTAAAATTAGTAGTTTGTGCATCCAGGCAAAGTCCATTTTAGGCCTACAGGTGCTTGTACAAAGGCGATTCTCTTACATGCTGTGTGGTTCCCGTTTTGAGGCAGGTTCTTAATTTCAATTCTCCTGAAGCACTGAAACAAGTTGAATTTTTGTAAGTCCATTTTTGTAGTTTAGTCGATTCTGTTGATTCTGTTCTCCCATCATTGTCCTTCATCAGGCCTTTGGCACGAACCAGGAGGACTATTCCAGCTACATCATGAATGGCATCATTAAGTGGGGTGACCCTGTGACCCGTGTCCTGGATGACGGGGAGCTGTTGGTTCAGCAGACTAAGAACAGTGACCGTACGCCCCTGGTCTCTGTGCTGCTGGAAGGTGAGCTCCAGCTCCTGACCGCCCATAACGTATCTGTTGTACTTAACCCGAGCGAAGATCCGTGCAGTTGGTTGGCACGTCTCTTGTAGCGGATGTTTGACGGCCAGTGTTTAAACTTGTCCTAGGATCACCGCACAGTGGGAAGACAGCGCTGGCTGCCAAAATCGCTGAGGATTCCCAGTTCCCCTTCATCAAGATCTGCTCTCCAGACAAGATGATCGGCCACTCAGAGATCTCTAAGTGCCAGGCGATTAAGAAGGTGAGACAGAAATCCGTGATCCTATCCTAAAATAGGCTTTGTAAAGCACCCACAGTGTTTTTTTTTTTCCCAGTCCACAGCATCTATAGTCATACTCAGATGAGCAGCATTTTCTCTTTCACACTCTCTGTGTGGTGAAGGAAAGGTAACGTTCAACTTTTCAACATGTTACAGGTCTTTGATGATGCCTACAAATCTCAGCTAAGCTGTGTGGTTGTGGATGACATCGAGCGTCTACTCGGTGAGGCCCAGCATCTTCTGTCCTTAATGTTGTTTAAATGTGCTGCTTTATTATGTTGCACCTGACATCTCGACACAGGGTCGGGTCCCTTTGCAGTAACATGTTTGTCCCTTCAGTGATGCTAGCCCCATGCTGCTCCAGGGATAGGAATAGAGGAAATAATCTGATCAAGGAGAACAAACATTGCACATCAGTAGAGTTATTTTTTTTCTTACCCATCTGCACAGTTTCCACGCATTTTGTGGATTTAATCTAAGGAAAATATTAGATCGGTAGGTTCAGAATGTCAGAAAATGGGCCATTTTAACATTAGGATGAAGGAACTCTCAAGGAGCACAGTTGTAGACGCGTCGTACAGGTGAATGTCGGGAGTTGTGTAGTTTGCAGAAAACAAGCAGCGTAATTATTAAAGCGGCTCCAGTTTGGTCGGAATCGGCAGCGAATAACTCCCATGCTGACTGGCAGGGGACCGCTTCTCCTGTGTAGTAGAACAGCAGTTGCCTGGTTAACTGGGCTCACTCCCACACGCTAAACACTAGCGTTCAGTCTCTTCCACAAGAGGTCTGCGTCTGCACACGATATTCACTGGCAGCATCACGCCGAACATCACACCAACTTGCTGGAACTACTTTTACTGCATCACGCCATCTGAGATAATACACCACTGGTTTTGCTTGTTTCTTCTTTGTGTATCTTGAGCATGAGAAACTTCATAAGTTGGATATTATTATAGTAGTTAAGGGGTTTGAAGGTCATGAAGCTCTTGTCATTGAGGGCAGTTCCTGTATGAAACGTCCACGAGGCTCAGTGTCACCTTGAGGCAGGAATGCTACAGATAGAAGGAATGGCTGCAGTGCCAAATGTCCTGGAAAGAGCAAGAGCCTCACCTGTCTTACCTGAGAAAAGGTGTGTCCATCCGGTCTTGCTTGTTGAAAAACAGAGCTCATGGGGACGTCGGACATCTTAGCAGCAAGCTGTTACCGCAGTTCAGAACAACCCATGGTACATATAGAAAACGTACGACGTCAGGCAATGACCGGACACTGGAAGTGGGTTTTAAAGGACGTTCTGCCTGCAGTGTTGCAGAAGTGGTGGTGATATTTTGGTGACCTTTTAAAGGACTCCTGGCAGAGTTCCGACATCACGCGTAGATGGAACGTGATACAAGCCCGTCCATCTCTTACCCAACTCATTTCCCAAAAGTACCTTCCCTGTGTCTTTATTTAGCTTGCAACCATCTCTGGTAATGGTGTTACTACCAATGTTACATGGGCAGCTGATGTCAGAATTCAGCTGGGACTTAAAATTAAGTTTCAGTGTTCCTTACTGTTTACCTTCCCAGACTACGTTCCCATTGGACCACGTTTCTCCAACTTGGTCCTGCAGGCCCTGCTCGTGCTGTTGAAGAAGGCCCCACCAAAGGTGAGCACAGCTTTATGTTGCATCTTAAAGCACTGAGTCCCTCACGCTGCTTTTACCTTAGAATCAATGAAACCTTAGATGTATAAATAGGTAAAATTGCAAGTTGTTCATGAAAAATGCATTAAATAAACAGTCATAGAGCAATAAAAATATTTGCCGCTTTTGGCAACAGGCTAACTGGGTGTTTGACTTGTAGGGCCGCAAGCTGCTCATCATTGGAACTACGAGCCGCAAGGACGTCCTGCAGGAGATGGAGATGCTGGATGTCTTCAGCACCACTATCCATATCCCCAACATCACCACAGGGGAGCATCTGGTTGAAGCTCTGGAGGTATGGAGAAATGAGACTGTTAACCGAGGAGGAAGGAGGATGGGCCTGAGAAGGGAGGACAGAGAAAGGATGTGAAGGCACAAGCGTGTGACGTGGTGTTTCTCGTACACAATACAAGCACTCAGATAGCGGTGTGGATTGGAAGGCAGGAGAATAACCGGCTGTTTGTGGTAACTGCTGGATGTCTTGTTCTCTCCTTGCACCAGCTGCTGGGCAGCTTTACGGACAAAGAGCGAGCTACGATTGCCCAGCAGGTCAAGGGCAAGAGAGTGTGGATCGGCATAAAGAAGCTGCTCATGCTCATTGAGATGTCCCTCCAGGTGAGCTTCACGCCATCATCCTTCAAAGTCATTCATCTCGGCAGGCCAGAAGAAGCAGACACCCTGTGTCCAAGTTTGTCCGCCAAGCTGTCCACATCGTTGTTGTTTTTTTTTTTAAACTTCCCCCTGTGGACTTTCTTATGAACTGTTAAAATATGAATCTCCTTAATAAGTGTGGTACAATTTTTCAGATGGACCAGGAGTACCGAGTCAGCAAATTCCTGTCACTGCTCAGGGATGAGGGCACGTAAGTATCTTTGCTTTTCCAAGCAGTTCATCTTCATAAATCTTCCCGTTCGTTCACAAACATACTCTTCACAACTTGCCGTATCTACGTTCACAAACGCCTTCTGCACGGTTTGTCGTATCCCTTCACACCCATTTATAAACCTTATTTCCAGTACCAATAAATCCGTTTTGTTCAAAGTCATTTTCACCCAAAATTCCCCACAGCCTCTTCCTTCCAGCACAGAAGCTGTTACAGAAAGTGATTGTCAGTTTCCGGTCTTATCTTTTTGCTGTTTGACGGATATTATTTGGCCTCAGCAAGGCTTGCAGTGACAGTGAAGGGAGATCACAGGAGGTAAACAACCCTCTGGTCTTCATGTCTGCTGTAAAGCTTTAAGACTCAGGAGAAATTACACCACATCACTGATGATACTCTGCCAGTTCTGGACGTCTGGGGTTCTTCAGCATCATGCCAGCAAAACATCTGCGAACCTCAGTGGTTTTCTATGAGGAATTTACAGCTAAAATTGTTCTAAAATTTTACAAGTTACTCCTACATCTCTACTGCAGTTCATCTTCACTGGAGAAGACTAACATGGGGGGTCAGGCGATCGACTGATGATTTCATTGTGTCACAAACGTGATTTTTGTAGATCATTTTGACGGGACAGTGAGCTCTTTATATGTAAATATAAATATTATATTTAAATTCCGTCCGCATTTCTACAAAATGTATTGTGTGCTGGAAAATCACTGCGACTATTTAAACTGAAATATTTGTTTTTTTCATTTTGGGTTTCGTTTTTGCCGATTAGCAGGCCACTGCTTTTTCAGTTTTGAATTTCAGGAATCTATATTTTTAAAAAAAATAATGCTTTGATGCGCTGGACTGGACTGTCATTCCAGCGTCCGGTGAACAAGTCTGGTCGTAGGCGGCTTAAAAATAAGAATAATTCCTCCACTTTCTCAGATAACTCAGGGGAGGATTCTTCCGTTTTGTAACCACCAGGTTGGACGAGGCAAATCACATCCGAATTTAGGCCGTTTCCCCTGGTGTAAGACCCAGCAGACGTGGGGTCACTGATGGTAAGGCTCCCGGGATGGAGCTGGACCTTCTCCTGCAAGAGAAAAATGTACAGTAGATACAGTTTCTAGCATAGCATCCCCACAGGTAGATGCAAACCACAAGCCCTGTGTTCTCACCAAGCAACTGTAGATACCCAAACCCTACTCTGCTCCCGTCCCTCATCTCTCCAACATTCTCATTTGAAGAACCCACATGGGTGTGCTTTGCTTTAACATCTTCAGATGTTGTTTTTGTTTTGCTGATTTACTTCTTCTAAAGGGTTTATTTTACATGTTGCAATTATATTTGAACATAGGAGCCAGAGTAAAGAAACACCAATTGGAGCTCCAGGCCCTCACTGGGCAGAACGACAGGGCAGTTATGCTCACTGAAGATGCCTTTTATTTCCTCATTCTGTGGTATTTAGAAGCAGGTTGCACCCAACACCTAGACAGGAAGCCAGAAATAGAGGCGCTTTACTTCTAACCCATGACACAGTGTTAAGGTTTAACTGGTTCCTTCAAAGTGTGAAGGTTGTGTTTGGTGAGATCCACTTGAGATGGGGTGGTCCAGAAATAAGAAGCTTACAGCTAAAAGTCAAAACCCTCTGACAGTGACCTTACCTAAACCCTGACATGTATTTCCCCCCCCCCCGCCCCCCTGCAGAGACCGGAGCTTGTGTCAGTAGATCCAGTGCATCTGTTTGGACCTGGGGACTTGAGTGGCTGAGGTACCACCAACCTCGCCCCACCATCGGAGCCAAATGGAGAGGAACTGCGTCCCAGTGTCAGCCCCCCCCCCCGCTGTTCTGCATGTTTCCCATGGCAACGACCACCTGCCCCATTACTGTGTACCTACATATCTGTTATGGCATAAATGAATGTTTGTCTTGTACGTAACTGCAGTTTCAGTGGTAAACAGCTATGAAATGTGCTCTGTGCTGGTAGAACTGCGTCCCTTTTCTGTTGCTGTGTATCTGCGTATAAAGCGAAAAAGCGCGTAGACATTTTGGTGTATTTTCTGTTTGTGCACAGTAGTGTGTATATAAAGTGCGGTGCTTAGCATACATATAGTCTGTACATAGTATGTATAATATATAAATGCATAGACTGAAATAATTATATGGTGAGGATGATGTCATTTTAATTTCTGTTTGACTTCGGTGTCACTCGGTTTCGACTTTGCGGAAGACCGTGCTGTTGAGTGTGTAGCTGCTGTAAGTCGAGTTCCTGTTTCACGCGTGTGACAATGAAATAAAACACGTGCCTGTTCCCGATCAGGTGGCGTGTGGTGTCTTTGAGCGCAGTGCGGGATGAAAGAAACGTGTAGCGCAGGAATATTATACTTAGTTGAGATGTTGCTTGTTGGAAGATACAGGCAGGACTGTGGTTTTAATCCACCCAGTGCAGCCCTTCACACACCAGAAGGGAGAATCGTAACAACCCCACACGCACGTGTCTCCAGTGGCTCCGTCAAAGATTCCAGTGGCCGGAAAAGGGCTCGTTTTTACCTGACAGTGACTCGTTCACCTTGGGAAAGGAATTGGCAAACAAACCGTCGTTTTTTCCAAGTTAGCTGTCGCTGCCGGCAAAAAGAAAATGGGCATTACTAAAGGTGTTATTTGGCTCTCCTCCTTTACCGACCAGCCGTTCCCTCCTGATGCTTTTAATTCCCACGCTTTTGTCCTTGTTTTCAGAGACTAAATCACTGCATTTTACTGTGAGTAAATTTACCTGTTTCTACACCTGTCTGTTGGCTCTAGCAGGAAAAAAGACATTTCGGGCTAAAACCGGTGTGGGTGTGACGTGTGTTTTACCGTGAACATGTACTTGTTGTCCAACGCTCTCTGTTATGTTCATTATGATAATGTGACAACTTGCAGATGTACTGAAGTGGAATAAAACACAGATTCGTTCCTCAAACAGCTTCTCTTTAATGTCTAATCGAGGGGGGCCGGCAGTGAAAAGCACTTAACTGCTTCAAGTCATTTCTTGTTGGGACAAGAGGGTGAGGACCTGTGGGCGTCAGGTATGTGTGTCTTCTCACTTTGTTTGTTTTTACCTGACAGTTACTTGTCCACCTTGGGAAAACAATTGGCAAACAAACCGTCTTTTTTTCCAAGTTAGCTGTTGCTGCCGGCAAAAAGAAAATGGGCATTACTAAAGGTGTTATTTGGCTCTCCTCCTTTACCGACCAGCCGTTCCCTCCTGATGCTTTTAATTCCCACGCTTTTGTCCTTGTTTTCAGAGACTAAATCACTGCATTTTACTGTGAGTAAATTTACCTGTTTCTACACCTGTCTGTTGGCTCTAGCAGGAAAAAAGACATTTCGGGCTAAAACCGGTGTGGGTGTGACGTGTGTTTTACCGTGAACATGTACTTGTTGTCCAACGCTCTCTGTTATGTTCATTATGATAATGTGACAACTTGCAGATGTACTGAAGTGGAATAAAACACAGATTTGTTCCTCAAACAGCTTCTCTTTAATGTCTAATCGAGGGGGGCCGGCAGTGAAAAGCACTTAACTGCTTCAAGTCATGTCTTGTTGGGACAAGAGGGCGAGGACCTGTGGGCGTCAGGTATGTGTGTCTTCTCACTTTGTTTGTTTTTACCTGACAGTTACTTGTCCTCCTTGGGAAAACAATTGGCAAACAAACCATCTTTTTTTTCCAAGTTAGCTGTCGCTGCCGGCAAAAAGAAAATGGGCATTACTAAAGGTCTTATTTGGCTCTCCTCCTTTACCGACCAGCCGTTCCCTCCTGATGCTTTTAATTCCCACGCTT
>UFQX01000165.1:693192-712955 GCA_900497675.1 Arapaima gigas | reverse complement strand
ATGAATTTGGGACCAACCAGAAACCTCCCTGATGGTGGATAAGAATCTACCTGTACTTCTCGAACAGACATAGAAGTTGCCTGCCTAAGACTTTTGCACAGTAGTGTATATACTTAAAAAGAANTTTGGGACCAACCAGAAACCTCCCTGATGGTGGATAAGAATCTACCTGTACTTCTCGAACAGACATAGAAGTTGCCTGCCTAAGACTTTTGCACAGTAGTGTATATACTTAAAAAGAAGGGAACGTGTGTGTGTGTGTGTGTGTGTGTGTGTGTGTGTGTGTGTGTGTGTGTGTGTGTGTGTGTTCATTCCCTGGCCTCACTTTTATTGGTGTATCTCTCAAGGAGGGAACAGGCATGAAAAAGACGTCACGCAACATATCGCAAAACAAAAGTTGACTTGATGTGGCCCGCACTTAACTATCAAATGCGACAGAGCAGGCAATCATGCAAGGTTCTTAAACACACAATTCCATCATCCCTCGCGGAATGGTATCCCAGCATCTGGTCTTAAGGTGCAGTTTATTTTTCCGCGGCCTAATCTAAGCGGCTTGTTTCCTTGCGTGTGCTTTACAGCGGCTCATCGCGCTTCGACGACAAAAGCGCAGCTGCTTAAAGAGCGAGCCGCTGAAGACTTTTTCCCCAAGGTAACCATGGCGACGCGTTAGCCCGTGGTTTCCACGAAGATCAAAACGATGTACGGGGCCTTAAGTCAGCACAGCGGGGCCCAGATGCAGGCGACTTTCACCGTGTTTCACTATATTCTCAACACAGAGCAGCGTTCCCTTATGTATGGAGAGATATATCCTCCTAAGGCCTTTGGCAGACATTCACAGAGCGATTCATTTTTTTAAGTGTATATAATAAAGAGCAGCTTAATAGCTCCCACAGACAATCTGTCACATGCATATATTCTCAGATGCTGTCGTGTCCCATACAGTTTATGAGCTCGGCATTTCAGAGGCCCAGATGTAACTACAGTCTTGCCGGAGACGGCGGCCACTGTCTCCTCCTCCACATTCCATCTTTATTAATGGGGATCTAAGATATACATCAGCCCATCACATTTAATAAATCAGTTATTGATCGACTAGCTACCCACAGCAACTTTAATAACCACCTTCTTTAAATATTTAAAGGCAGCCGACATATTCTCAAATTATTGGCCTTAACAAAGAATCGATCCACTTCAGATTATCAATTTGAAACGCATTTCTGTGACGACAGTTAAACTGAGCATCACCCCAAATAAAATCTTCCCAGTTTACGCCCACAGCCATCTTTACGTCTGCCCGGGATTACACTGGAAGACGTATCGAACTCGAGCTGAAATTTCCTTTACGCTGTCAATCCAACTGTTAAAGCTGAAGGGAGAAAAAAAAGACTCTCCCGGTGGTGTCCAGACCCCACTGGGCTCAAACTTCTCAAATAACTTTAATGCAGCATGTTTGCTCTATCCTGCTCTACAAAGTAGGGAATTGCATTTTTATAGTGACAAAATGACTTTATTCAGAGTATTAAGGATGGACATTTACCTGCCATTCATTTAACATAATTGGTCATACATATGCATAGTAATATTAATAGGGACCGTGAAATATCTAATAAAATGTTTAATCCCTGGTTTTACAGCACGGGTGCTTGTTTGTGTGTTTAAATGAGTTTGTTCTTCCATTCATCCATCAACTATGTGTAACTGCTGTATCCTGGTCAGCGTTCTGGTGGTCCAGACCCTTTCGCAAAATCACTGGGGACTAGGCTGTAAAATAAAACCCTGGATGGGACAGCACACACACACACACACACACACACACACACACACACACACACACACACACACACACACACATACTATGGGCAGTTTACAGTGACCAATGAGCCTGAACTACATGGCTTTGTACAGCAGGAGAAAACTCCCCACTGACACGGGAAGAAGACGCAAACGTCACGTAGACTGAGCCGAATTTTAATCAACACCCAAATGGCCCGTTCGCTCTTTCCGTTTTTAAACGTGGGTAACCATGCTGCGTGTGTGTGTGTCATCCCCAGAAACCAACACCGACCGCTTATTTCTTAACATCAAAAACAGTAGCGGGGGAATCCTTTGTGTCCTCAGGCTCCTGCACTCTGGAGTAATAAAAAAAAACTTAAAACTCAGCCAAGACTCATGTTTAGTCAGTTTGCTCCACTCAATAACATATCTCACTGTTTAAGAGTAAATCACTGAAAAGTGTGAAACTGTCAATGATACCTAAGTAAAGGAGGTGCTGAATTTAAAGTGAACCCCAAGGAAAATTGCTCCACAAGCCATAGCTCAGTGTTTGCGGAAGTGACTTTGAAACTCAGCTGATACTTTTACCCAAAACAACATACACTTTTGCCCATTTATGCGAACGGATATTTTTTCTCGAGAAGGTTGGCTCACATCTGGTGCTCAAGAATACAATAGCTGAGCCGATGCCAGGACTGGAACCGGTAACCTTTAAGCTACACTCTCATGCTGCGTAGCAGAGAAAAGCAAGAAAAACAGATGTTATCAACATGTGTGGAACCTAGGATAGAAACATCCAGGTTGGTCAGAGGTGCTCCCTTGAATCGCTCTGGTAGCTGAAGGCTGAAGCTGAAGTCCCTGTCGCCAGGGACTGAGTGACCGGGATGACTGGACAAGCCAAATGTGGGCCGGTCTGGGTGATCACCCGTTACAGGGAGTCGCTCCAGTTCCGCACAGAACCAGAACAGATGGCATTGCATGGAACAGAAAACATCACTAAAGCACCTCATTATCTTAATTAGAAGCCGTTCATGACCTACAAAAAAATCCACAGTAACTAAGCAAATTTAAATAACAGATTAGAATAATTAGACAGGCCAGCGAGATGCAGGACAACCGTGACACATGTGAACAACCGATCATTACTTGCTGAAAAAAATGACTTTGGTGTTTTTATTTGTGATCCATTTTCACCCCTTTTCCTCTAGATTTCAGCTGTAGCCACTTATTCCACTTAGGCAATTACCTATTTCTTAAGGATCCTCCTCAGGGGGGACGACACCCACTCCACCCGCGGTTCCATATGGAGGTAGGCAGCACTTTGAGTCCAACCATCCCCGTCCCCGTTATGGGAGATGGACCAGAGAACATAGTGATGTGCTGTGTGGATCACACTGTAGCACATAATATGTGCCCCAGGTTTCTCTGTCCTTGCTTACAAAGGTGTTAAAAACACAGAGAAAAGTCTCCAGACCTTGAAGAGCTGGCTGGAGGTTGTCTGGTTTCCTGTGAAAGATCTGCGTTAAATGTGGATCCAGCCAGAAAAGGCAATTTCCAGAATGTGCATCTGAGACCTAAACCACATTCTCAGTCCTGCCTGCTCATTGTGTGGTGCTATCAAGTGTCTACAGGATTGCAGGTGCTGTATAACCTGCCCAACTGGTGTCAGGTCTCCTCTACAACACAAAGCAACAAGTTCCAGACTGTGCATTAGGATGACAGAAGCTCTCTATCCTCAAATGACTCCAAGCATGTACTGGCCCACTGGGGTCCTGAGCACAGAACCGGATGAACCTCAACGAAGTGAGGTAGAAGCATAGTGAAGGTGAGGCTCTGCACTCAGTGGACCTACCTTCTCTCTCAAATGAGTGCAGATTTCTTGCTGTCTCATACGGTCGTTCTGGGCACCCAGCTCCTGCTGGTGGGCAAGCCAAGACTCCTCCAGGGTCACCAGAGTTTTGGCCAGGAGGTCGGCCCGGTCCCGCCGCCAGCTCCGGATGACTGCTTGCTCCTGCGCCTGGGTGAAGCGGTACCAATCCCAAAGTCTCTCGTGGTCATTCTGAAAAAGAGGGGTCCACCCCCCACAAGCTATTACGCAACCATTTTGACAGTACAGCGGCACAGGTTTATGGTTTATTTTCCGATTTTTCTCACATTTTACCCTGTGACTCAGTATAATGTTGCGCTACTGTGCAGGCAGAGTTAAGTTTGCTGTAACAGACTTCAGGCAGGTGTAAGTATGGCAAAACACACAAGAGATGTAAATACATATTGATGACATCAATAAAAGGTTTCACAAAATACAGTAAATCCATTATCAAACTCAGAAAATACCTACAGGAAGTTCTTAAGGAGTCCAGTCATTTCTGACCATAAATTAAAGTCAGATGGATGAACAGATAGAGAGATAGATAACCTAGCTAATAATTTCGAAGGAAGCTACATGTGGCTACAGCAACATACATAGACCATATTTATAGACCAATAACATATTTATTGATATAGAACAGATCAGGTGTATACAATCACAAGCAATAGCCAAGATACCTGTGTGTGTGTGTGTGTGTGTGTGTGTGTGTGTGTGTGTAGCTGCTGTTCCATGGTGTTCATTACACCCAGATGATAAGGGCGGGATCTGGTTTTACAGTTGGGGTGCATGTGCTGCAGCCTGGGTGCACGGTATTAAGCTGCATTGTGGGAAGTGTGTGTCACTAATCTTAGGCAGTTTTACTACAGCGAAGCTCTGTTAGTTCAGCTGCTCCCTCTGTCAGCCGCCAGCAGGGATACACCATCAACAAAGATGAATTGAGCATTAGTGGGTAGATAAACATTTGTAGAAGTTCTAAGAGACTCAAGGGCCCCATTTACGTAAGCAATAACAAACTAAAAGGCAAATCTCAAGACATAGTTTAATGCAGGTGTGTCAGGACAGCACACACACGTCTGCATCATACTGCACATGACTATATATAAATCATCACAAATCCCCAGAAAGACCACTGTGTGTCATTATACTGTGATGATAACAGCATCAGTGACTCTACAGCCTGTATATCTAACATAGTGACCAGATTTCTTCATTTGGGTGAATAAAATAACTTCATTTATTTTCTTGTATGTATAACTCTTATGATGTCAGGGGTCAAAGGGGACAATGTATTTGTGGAAGGTAAGTAGGCCTTAAAACATCTGCTAACACAGGACAAAGGTCTGGAGAGGTCAAAAAAACCGGCTATCCATCCTCATCAAAAATACTTTTATGGCACCTCACCCGTCTTTCATCTGTCTCTGTCTGCATTGCTGAATGCAACGTTTGAAAAACTCTTAAGTCCAATTACTTTGAATGGAGACAATTTTACCGAGGAACAAAGTCATTTTTTGAAGGGCTTCAGTCGAACAGTTCACTCAAAAAGGCAGCGCTTTTAATGATTTAAAGGTCTCTGAAAACAGAAAATGTCAAGGCAGCCTTAGGAGTTTTTTCAGAAGGCGCATTTCCTCACAGCCTGCAGACTTATTAGAAAGGACAAGTCATTGAGGAGCAACCAAAAACTGTAGAGGTGTTTAGGGACAAGGACAAACTTTGGGTTTCACCTTGAATCTTTGGCAACAGTTCACTGTACTGCCATTAATATCTGTGAAACTTCACCATCTTCTGCTAATAATATGAAATACAGTCAAACCTTACAATTTGCATGGGATTCCCCCCTTCACACATCTACCCCAAAAAAGGACCCAGGTTCTGGATGTGTTGTAGTTCTCCAAAATGATGACCTGTATAAATAGTATGCAAACTTAACACTATTTATTAGCACTTTAATAATAATAAACCAGAAACATTAAGGCACAAAAACAACTGCTTAGTTTAACAGTATCACAGTTTTTTTTGCTCTGCAGTGTTTTTGCTTTTTTTTTTTTTTTTTTACAAAAATTGGTATTTAAAAACCATTACAATGTGTTGGTAAGGATGAGGAATTTTCTGTACAGCACATAACCTGTACCTGTATGACCTATATGACTAGACTCATATGAAATATTCATGATTTTAACAATCTCATGTGGGCTCAGGCCCATAATCCTGTACTTCCGAAAAACGTTGCTGCACAGAATCAGCACAAATCTGCCCAAAGGTGATGAAATAAAGATGAACCGTCACAGCAGTTTTGCTAACTCTTTAAAAAAGGCCTAAGGACTATATGTGCCCAGGTTGATTTACATGACTGATCTAACAGTGTTCACCACCAAGGCCATGTCAGCTGTAAAAATCCTTAGTGAAGACCTAGCAGAACCAGCCATAAATCGTGACAAGTCATGTGTTAAATAAATAAAAATCAGTCCTTCTATTTATATTAAAACAGCAAATTTTATCACCTGGTTAAGGGTGATGGTTTAATGTAATGAAATATAGGTTAAAATCTAGCACTGGCTGCCATGTGAAGCTACTGTCGTTGCACAGCAATGGCAGGAATAATATAACAATAACCACTTTCTCATGACTACAGCAAGGACGTGTTTGTTTCCGGAAAATCGAATGATACGTGGATGATACTAATGTTCACCTGTACACAAAACTAGACTTGGAAACACTATAATGCAAGATTTTTTCTAAGTCAAAGGTGTGCAAAATTGAATGCTGATTTTACCACAGTTGTACTGACACGCAAGATATACATTAAACATACGTGCAACATGCAACCATTTCAAAAATACTGTTGGAAAAAAATCAATAAATGGGAATCCAACAACTGACATTAATTCATTAGGCTTTCTTAATCACAGAAAGGCACAAAAAGGAGGGGCATGGAAGGTGCGAAACCCCACCACCACCACAGGCCGCTTTGTTCATAACATTGAAATGGCGCTGGAGGCGGTTTATGGTAGAAAAACGGACATCACTGCAGCGAGGAGGCCAAAGCTTGACGCATCTGGGGTCTTGCATTGTTCAACTACCTATAACTGCACATTTTAGGTGCCC
Source organism: Arapaima gigas (assembly GCA_900497675.1). Lineage (NCBI taxonomy): Eukaryota > Metazoa > Chordata > Actinopteri > Osteoglossiformes > Osteoglossidae > Arapaima > Arapaima gigas. Next base: position 706,210 of record UFQX01000165.1, on the reverse strand, counting down.
CTTTATTGTCCCCATAAAAAGTTATACCTGTGTAGTGTGTGTGTGTGTGTGTGTGTGTGTGTGTGTGTGTGTGTGTATACACACACACACACACACACACACACACACACGTGTGTAGTATATATGATAGAAGCTTATTTCTGAGTCAAAGGCAAACAAAATTTTATGCCAATTTTACCATCGTTGTAACTTCTCTATTTGGCAAAAGTCACGTTTTTTGTGTGCCTACAAAAATCCTCAATTTGTTTTTTTTTTTTTTTTTAAATCAAATTATTGCAAAATGGGACCAACGCCAAAAGTGTTGCCTTTATATTTTTGTTTGGTACAGAAATATGGAAACATTTCCTAACATCGGTTCACACTATTCTCACTGTCTCTGTTGGCCTCGTTGCCTTTCTTTCATATTCTTACACATTCATACATCTAAATTTTATTACATGCTTACAATGTGTTACTGACATTAAAATTCCCAGCTGCCAACCAATGAATTTGCCAAGGATATCTGTTTATACAGTTCTGAGAGCCCGGTCAGGAATTTGGGACTGAAGAAAGATCCGCCTGACTTCCAACCATATTGACATGTCCTGTTTTATGCAAATCTGTTCATTCCAAAAAAACGACAGAAATCATTGAGAGCCACAGCAACAGCTGCTTTGCCACTTTTTTCCCCCCAGAAAACACAACTGTCATCGGTGATGGAGCAACTTGACAGAAACACCCCCAGCTGAAGAATCTGGCTGGAGCTGCCTCCACTGAGACCAGGCACTGGAGAGGGAGAGTCATACCCTGGCGGTTGTCATGGCAATGAGAGAGATGCTGCAGAGCTGCAATGTTAAAGGGCTGGGGGTATAGAAAGGATTTCACAAAAGGTGGTGGAATTCCATTTCCTCCACAGTCATTTTTGCAGACGAAGGTATGAGACACAGTGACCAATAGCAAGAAAAGGGAATCAGGAGTATTTCCCAAACTTTCAAAAGTCACATATGGCAGCAGATGCCATACGTCCAGCTGGAACAAAATAAAATTCCCACCATAATACATGCCAACTAGATACATGTCTGCCTGCCAAAGCTTGAGCAGCAGTGGGTAGAGTCCCAAGAGAATCCCTGACCAGAAACGACTGAGAAAGGAGGGAATGTGTGTATTAATATCCATGTAACTATTACGGTCCAGTTTACTTTTCCACTCCAGATTAATTATTATTTGCATCTTCAATACTTTTACTGCTATAAATGTGACATTTCAAAATTTTGTCACCTCCAAAACATCTCAAGGGTTTGTGCTACTGACAGTGAGCAGAGACTGACCACTGGCAGCCAGATAATACCGAGCAATGACACATAGCAGACACAGACTTATAAGAAGTAGGAGAGACACTGACCAGCTCTTCTCTGGACCTGTGTGGGATCAGCCTTTGAAGCAGGTCCGTGCATAAGGCTCTGTGCTGCGGCAGGTCAGGTGGATACTGGCTTATGACCATCTGAAATACCAGGTGGTCCTCAGCAGGCCATCCACAGTTCCTAGAGAAGCAGGTTTAGGGAAAACATCAGGATATGCCTTCAGCCCTGTTTTTCGGGCTTTTCTGTTAGAAAGTCTTGATCAGTCCTATGGAACTAGAGTCCCGAATGGCCAGTTCCTTCAAGTACCCAACTCCCTTTACAAAAAGAGCTCAAAAAACAAAGTATCTGGGTTCAAGGAAGACAGAAAGTGGAATTAACTACAACAAAAACCTTAACTCTGCCTTCAAGCAATATAGTTAAATAGTCCTAATCTAGATAGATGCAACAAAGTAGTTCACTGCAAAATTCAGCAGTAATTACTTAACTAAACTAATCCTTCTCAGAGAGGAAGTAGGGTCAACAATAAACGGAACTATGAGGGAATTAAGAGGGCCTTGCAATTATTTCTGTGACGTGCGGACTGTAGAAGATATCAAGGTGCAGCAGGACTCTTCTACTGCAATCAATTGTCAGCACGTTCTGGTTGACTTGGTTCACAGGCAGCCACACCGGGGGTACGAACTACTGGGGGATGCTTTTTTCACACAGTGTTGACTTTGCCTTTTCTTATCTCGATCAACCCAGGACCAGTGTTTCCGCCAGGACCCGTGTCCCTGCTTCTTATACCAAACCTCTGCTTTATCTCGATCGAACAGTAGCCCCTGCTTGCCACTGCTGTCTCAAAGTCCGTGGAAAGGGGAGGTCTCTGGGGTTGTTTATTCTGTGGGGACCGCTCTCAGAGTTTTACCCTACCTGTCTGTGTCACCAAGGCGGCTCCGGACACCCTCCAGCCTGGCTCCATACTGCACAGAGAGGCTCGTGAACTCATGCAGCAGGGCTGCCTTCAGGTCGGGGTACGGACATTCCGAGTGCAGGATCTCGTCTGGAATTAGCTCCAGGTCCCTAGAGGACTCGTGCGTCAAGGCCAAACGCTCCTGCAGAAAGCAGCCCCACATCCTAGCCAGACTGTTCACAGAACCTGTAGCACAGGATAACAGGCAGATGTGTGGGATCTATGAGTGTTCTCTCACCTCTATTCCCAGAACAGAGATCTCCTGTTCCAGTTTCTGATACTCTGCATGTAGTTTTTCCACAATGGCTGCCTGCTGCACCTTCACAGACTCAACCTGAGAAAAGGGGGAATAGTAGCAAGTCAAGTATCATCTCCCTAGGGATCCTGGGGGATGAAAAAGCCCAAATCTGAGGCACGAGCATCACCATTGCCTCCCCGTCAAGTGCGGACTGATACCTAGGACGCACCACATTATCTTGAGAAGATAGTATGGCACACGCTGGGGTTTCTGACTTATTGGCACACACTATCCTAAACAATCGTAAACAATCTTCAGACATGTCCAAGACAATGCTCCTTCATATGTCATATTTGTGCTCTCAGTGAAATAACTGCTTTGCTTTATATAGGTTAATGACAGACTATAAATTAACTCAGCTGTTTTAGTGGGCAAAGTTTCTTCTACCTATTTCAAAACATCACAAAATTAAATGAAGGAAGCTCTGCACCCACGGAATAACCACCCCCCCCTCAAGAACAGCAGCCAAGACAGGTGAATATATCGAGATGCGGAACCTTCCATCTTTTCCATCACTACTACATCTTCTGCCTTCGTGGGGTGTGAAAGGAAGCAACACAAACCCATATTGATATTAACTTAAAACAAATACTCTCAGTTGAAGCATCAAAGAAAACCTAAAGTAACTGAAAGGGAACTGATTTATCTCCCAGAAGCTCAAACATGCAGCAAATAATTATCTCGCTTTTTCGCACATTTTTAACAGGGGAGGAAATCTCCTGCATGTTGCATAGTTTCCGTTAGATACACAGCGATATCTAATTTTCCTTAATGCTTACACAAAGATAGATGTGATGCAATACAAGTGACAAAGTAAACGCTGTACAAGAAACTGATAGACAGGGTAGCTTCTGTTCAAAAATGAGCAAAAAAAAAAATCAAAGTTCTCAAGAAAAAAATGGATGATTATGGCTGAAGAGAAGGGAGTTCAAAGAGACTCAAATTATCAAAATCACAGATTTTCCCTCATTTTTTCCCCAGGAAAGCAAGTCACTGTCCAATTACATATTTTTACTACTCCTCATAGTGCAACAAAAAAGCCCAAGTTCACATTCCCTTCATCCACCTATGCAACTGGTCCAGATAAATGCATGGTGACATCAATATTGGTTGTTCTTTATCTACAGGCACAGGCACGGCATGCAGCTTGCCTGCATTGTCCTTCTCTCACACGTTGAAAGGACTGAATAGATCTGTGCCTCTTGGAGAAGAAAGGCCTGGAGAGGAGGCCGGTGGGCGACAGACGCCTGCCAAGGAGCAGCTCAAACGACGAGCCCATTTCTGCTCCAGAACGTGGACCTGCTTCACACATGTCTCTCCTGCCCTCTCTTAATCTCCACCATTCTTGCCCTCTCAGCAAAGACGACTCCCAGAGTCGATCGAGAATTATCCCACAAAAGGTGGCTTAATTAAAGTTTTCACCCACCTACTACACAAGGAGACATGGGCCAAATGACAGCCCCATGAAAAATTGATTCTCTGCGCTGCATCTCCAAAGTCTGCATGAAATATTCTGTCTCTTTATGCAAAAAATTTGGGACGGTGGGGTCCACTGTGTTTTATACTGATATTTTCACAGTGGCCCTATATTTGGACTGAAAACAAGACAGGTAAATTACACAAAGATTCCTTTAAACTGGATACGCGTATTATGCACCAAGTAGGAGCTTGCGCTTTGTATTCATCCCAAAAAATGATGAGGCCACTTCTTTGGCCTGATGTTTGCCTACAGGTGTAGTTAATTCTGCTGCGTCCCCATAATTGGAACCTAATTTGCCTCGTGAAAATTTTAGTCCAGTCTTGTGTCAATAAACAGTAAACCTTACGTAACAGAACATCTCTCTGCTGTTCACTCATTCATGATAGCTTCACATGTCCTTGGACCTCAAAACAAGCTCATCCATTGTGGACAAGCCACAGAGAGTAGTGAAGGACACAGTACTGTGAAGGTGACATGTCCTGAAAAGTCCTGAGCTTTTATCCCCATTATATTGCTTAGATGACTCCTTGAGCTTCAGCAACTTTCAGTATTTCACTCATTTACAGCTATACTGAAGCACTCTGGGCTCTGTATCTATTAAAGCAGCAGCAGGGCTTGAATCAGCAACCTTCTGGTTACAAATCCATAGTCCTAACTGCTGAGCTGCATCCATGCTTAAGAATAGTGCAGAGCCTGAATTATTCTAGCACATTAAAAAAAAATGTATATCATTTAAAAGGGAAAAATGCCAGTTAGACAAAAGTGGGAGGAGTGTTTTCACCTCCTGCAGAACAGGCTCCCATTCCTCTGTCTGACAGAGGTGCCGCAGAGCATCGCACCCCAACTCAGCCAGCCTACAGCGCAGGTCCTTCACCAGCTGCCAGACAGGTTTCACCGTAGCCGTTCTGAACTCCTCCCGCTCGCTCTCCAAAAGCAGCTCTGCCAAGAAACAACAGCTCAGCATGGTGCTCCGATGGGTGCTAAAAAGGCTGGAAAAGCGCAGGTCCTAGGAGTGGCTGTTGTACCATAGTTCAGCATCTGGGACAGACACCCCTCATCCATTTCGGCCTGTCCAAGGAAATTTTGAAGCTCCACCTCAGCCTTCTCCCTAGGACATTAACAAAAACAGATTAAGTAAATTATAAATGTTTAGAGTTTTTTAAAATTAAACATACTATAAATCTACAGGCCCCCGATGGCTGCCACCTTGACCAAGTCAGGCAGTTAAGGGTGATGGATGGATGGATGGATGGATGGATGGATGGATGGATGGATGGATGGATGCATGGATATACATCAATATTTTTTTATTTTCTCATTATGTAAGACAGGGAGGTGTAGAGAGTAGTGCTGGTACATCGGGGCTCTTGGGCTGTAGTTTTAGATACTGAATCTAGCTCAGTCAGTGTGAAGTCTGCATGCTCTACCCATGTTAGTGTGGGTTTCCTCAGAATTCTCCGGTTTCTTTCCACAGTTAGACACATGGGTGTCTGGTGAATTGGTGTGTCTAAATTACATAAAGTGTGATTGGACCAACATCCCACCCACAGTGTAGCCTGCATCATGTCCTGTGTTTCCAGGATAGCCTCTGGACACCTGTGACCCTACACTAGAAAAGTGGTTGAGGGGAATGGAGAAGATTTAGAAGTTTCTTAGCATCCCATTTCCCTGTGAAGTTGTCCCACTTGTATTTACTTAGCATGTGGTTTACCTGGTTTCTATTAGCCTGGCCTGCTCCCGACTCCACACCTGCCTGTGCTGCCTTAGGAGTGTGAGCTCCCTGGACACCTTCGCTGCATGTAGAGTCTGCCGGACCTGGTGGCGATTTGTCACTGATGATCATGGTATTGCACATTCAGACTTTGGCTTCAATCTAGTTCTGTTTTCACCAGGTTCAATTACATCAGTTAAACTTTTCTTAATGTGACTTGTAACTCAGACATAAAAACAACTGTGACAACACAAATGAACATAAGAAGCGTGAGGCACATCACAATTCCAGAACAGATTTATAACCCTTTATTGGAAAACATTATGGAATTATTTCTTCTTTTCTTCTACAAGCAGTATTCTGTTAATATAAGGTGTGGATTTGTAATTTAGAACAGAAAATGGGTCTTAGTGGAAATGTTACTAGATCCGCTGTGAATCACAATGTTTCTCTGAGATACTAGCTCAGGTAATATTTCTGTGCGAATCTATGTAACATCTCATCCTGAGCATTTGAACAGAGAAGACAACGTCAAATTGAAATGTTCAGCTTGAACACAGACAAAATGGCATCATGCATGACCCCAGTGAGAGAACAACTAGAAGATGCTCCCAGGCACCTTTTGTTTTCTAACTGTAGATTTATTAGCGAGTTTTCCCATCTCTATGCCAGGCCAAGCACTTCAGTCGGTGTGTCTCTGCACAGGTCACTGGCTCACATAATTGTACATACAAGTCCCTGCCATTGTGTGTCAAACAGCCAATAAACCATGGAAATTTGTGAGATTTCAAATCACATTATAGCTCAACCCCAATAACAGGCAAAGACAATGTGACTGGTGGTAAAGATACCAATAGGCAAAAAAATGGTAGGCATCAGATTACTATATTTATAGCCAGTAGTCGGTTAATTCATTTGCACTCAGGCAATCAACTGCTAAGTAAAAGCTAATTAATTTAAGAGCTTAGATGAAACGAAAATCAGCACAGCCCTACACAGGGGGTCGCCAGACCCAGGGTGGTGAAACGTTGTATCCGTAAGCAATTTCCTAGTCATAATTTCGTGATTTAACAAACTGGAGAGAACGTTACCTCACTGAGACATCTTCAAAGGAACACAGTAATAGCACTATATTCCATCAAAGTGAGCATTCTAAAGACATGAATGACAGCAAAAAATATAGAATATATCTATGACTATATATTCATATTTTAGTCATAAAATGAAACAGCTTTGGGATATTGCCAGGAAAAAAGCACACACAGAGAGATGTATAAAAATGGGAGAAAGCGAGTTAAGTAACTAACTAACAGTCAGAAAGTTAAATACAACATTCAGGTGAGATTTTCACATTCAGGTCAAGTTACGTTCAACCCTGGAATTGTGGCCAGTGAACATGAATTCAGTTTTGTGAGTGTGTCCCAGCAAATTTAGGACCACAGAATGAAGAGACAAAGCTTTGTAATACAGATTTTTTTTCTAGCTTTTTCTGTCACTGTGGCCAAATAATTAAAATGAAAATTTCCCCTTTACTTTTAGAGGAAAAAAATCTCTAAGACGCATGACATTAATCACATGGAAGACAACTCAATCTACCAAAGAGCGGCAATGTGAAATTTATAAATTATTTTTACCCATATGGTGTGAAAAACATAAGCACATTAAACCAGCAATAATGTTATAAAGTCCCATTTCATTTAAGAAACCTGCGTGACACAGCTGAAGTTTAGAAAAACTTTCCAAATTTACATTTGCTCACGTCCATGCCACGCCCGGTTCGGATATGTGCTTCCATCACTTTCTCGTATCCCGAAATCCATCCACGGCCTGTCCTGGTTTCTTGGAATATTTTTAGACGCTAATCAACCTGGCTTTTTTCAGGGAAAAAAAGGCACAAAATCATCAATTCGCTGTCACGTGACCCCCCTCGGACTCTCTTACTTCCATCAGGAGAGCATCTCTTTAATTTCATGACAGCAATTTCTCCATAAAGCTGATCAGGATCTTATCAGGATGCCTCCAAAAAAGATATCACAATCTGTACCCCCCCCCCACACACACACACACACACACACACACACACACACACACACACAAACCCCCCCCACCAGTGCTTCTACAGCAAAATGCAATGAAGCATCGCAAGCGTCTCTCACGCTAATTCATTTAATCATCATCGACATAAGACTTCCAAGCAGGTCTGCATTCCGGGGAGGGGAGGGGGGATGTATGCAAACACAGCCTTCCTTATCTATGATGTGCAGAGGCCCAAACTGGAGAATGCAATGGGCAAATGTAATAACGTGCTAAAGTGCTGCTCCTGCTGCAATACACCAATTAGAATAGCGTGGTCTGAAAGCATAATTCCCTTTGCCCTCAGGGTTAACATCTCAAAAACGTTACCAGGCTGAATAGGAGAAACTCACAATTTCAAAACACTTGATGGCACATCTCTTGTATACTCTGCATACGCATGTTCAAATTGTGATTATTTTCTTGTTCTAACATTTGGACAATTACTTACATACTGATATTTAACAATGTGGTAAAGGTAATGGTTGGTTCACGGCATTTTCATTAATTAGTTCAACAGTGAATTTTTAGCTTTTCATATGGTCATTAAACAAGGAAATAAATTCACTTTGGTTTAATCCTGTACTGAATGCCACATTGATACAATAAAAATGTTAACCTTCCAGTTTTTTCTTGCAAATAATTTGTAATTGTAATAATTTTCCCATTAATAAATGCAATGCATAAATCACGGAAATAAATTATTGAAATCAATACGCATCAGATACTGCACTTGAGGTGTAATTTAGAGCATCTCAAAACTTATTTTATGATAACTGTAGCAGCGTTTGCTTGTTATGTAGTTACCATGTCGACTTACAGAAACAATTTAGGGGTAATTGCACGAATCTGTAGTTATTTCTGTAATATTATAACTGATCTCTACAATTTAAAGGTGAATTGATTAGTGCGACGCACGTGTGAAATACATGTTTTTTTCAACTTAATCTCTATTAAATAAAAGGACAAATGACTATTAAAATCATCTACATAATATCATATATTGTACTGAGTATTACAAAGTACCTGTAGTATTAGGTAGAAGAGCATTTTCTTAGATCACTAAAACATTTCTGGCGTGACGCTCAACTGGCATAAGAAGATGATACCACTATTGAAAAATTACTTATAAAGTGCAGTAGAACAAATATGGTTGGTGTTACGCCAGCAGTACGACCACTTGGATGTGTTGAGGACACAGAATGTGTGTTTAGAAGGAATAATCTATTATGCGGGGGTAACATGGAGTAATAATTACCAAACCTTGCAGCCATCAGCACTGGGCCACAGTTCACTGCTTTCCAGCAAACAAATGGAAGCTGCAGTCAGACACATCCAGCAACATCCAGCTGGCACGGATGAAGACGCTGTGTCGAAAAAGAGGAAGCAGCAGCTGTGTGGTGGCACAGGCCGGATTGTGCTGACTGCTGTTTTCAGCGCTGACCATACACTGCTGCAGAGAGTCACATTTATATCTGGCAACTGTCTCCCTTACTGGCAAAGAATCCTTAGAAAAAATCTAAACACAAAATGGTTATAATAATCAGTTATACTCTCCAAGCTGTCCGCTTACTGACTAGATACGAAAATGGCAAAGTTGAGACAGAATGCTTTCATATGGTATATCAAATATGTCTCTGAAATAAATGGCCGGTCCAACGTTCCAAAATCTATTTAAAACAAAGACTGAATTAATATGAAGAAATCATAACCGCAAAGAGAAACCCTGTCTCTCTTGGCAAGACAATTCCAGAAAACTGTTTCTGAGCAGCTTATCGCTTCCTTAAACTTAAAAAACATTTACAAAACAGTTCAGTGAAGCTCCTCACTACAGCAGACTTAAATATTGTACGTTTGATCTTCCCACAGAGATTGTTTCCACTACTTGCTAGATTTAATGTTCGGTTTAAGTGCATTCTTTGAAATGATGAACCACGACATCCTCTTGAACTGAACAGAACACCTGTGTGTCCCATCGCAGTTTGGATCTTTCTTATGAAACAGGTATCGGTTTGTACTCTGTAATGAGGCCTCTTAAGACATTGTCTTATGATCTAAAGCACACTGTCCCACGGGATTTTGGAGTAATATTTATGAATAATTTATAGATGCTGTAACTTTATAAAATTATGAGGATGAAACCATTTCCATGCTGATGATGCTCATCTGTAGGTCTCAGCGGAACACAAATAACTGCCTCACATGTCTAGTTGGAAAAATTGGATTTTGCACTGTTTTGCACCTTGACATATTTTTGTCCTCTGATTTTAAACCTAATATTAACTGAGGGCTGGCTGTAAATGTGGGTTAGACACATACCCTACAGTTTCAAGGACTATTTAATATGAGGGTTGGTCTTAAAATTTACAGCAACCATAATTTAAAAACACGACCCAATGCACACTGCAAAAATCTGACTGACTGAAAAGCGGTGTCAAAAATAACCCACATAAAAATAAAGTTTCTGTTAAGACAGTCCACAGAACTGAAATGAATTCCTCCCGTTTTAGTGAAATTCCTCTGACGACACGCAGAAGGTTTGTGGTGATATTAAAGCACCAATACTGACCTTGGAAGTTTACAAAGCTTCTTACTTCTCAGTCTCCCATAATTGCTTCATTCACAAGGGGCGATCTATCTGCACCACAAAAGGCGCAACTGGCAGGAGGCTGAGCTTATCTTAAAGAACCCCATTTTCTTTATTTTGATCTTCACACCTGATTTTTTACTGCCTACTCACTTCATATTTCTGCCTGTTTACCTGAATTGCTGGCTATACATAACAGCAGCTCCAATACACCTCATCCATAGCAACTGGTCTGTTTGCACACCACAGCTGTATTACTAACAGCAGTAACAATAACAATATTCAACACCACCATAAAATGCATTTTAGTGCCCCAGAATATTACTTGAATTTATAAAATGTACTTGGAATTATAAAATTGACAAATAAAAATAACAAATTGAAAATCATCTTAAGATAATTGGTATATCAATCTTTCTAGGTAGAAAATATACACCTAAATTGAGTGTGGCTTCATAAACCAGTGTAGTGTATTCATTTTGCTTCTTTCAGTTTTAATAACTTTAGTTTTTCCACTGTTGTGATCCATATTTAGTTTTACTTTTTGTATGGATGACCCACAGGATTATTCTTTTTCTGCCAAATATTAATTGATGTTCCATCTGAATAATAAGTTACAAATGAAGCAGAGTTCCTGTACTTTTATCCATCCTCTTGCTGCTACATTGCTGTAAATCAATGTTGCTGTTCTTGCAGAAAAAAAATAAAACAGTGTACATTCTTATTTAGTTTGAGCTGTTTCTATTGGAACAATTTTTAAAAAATTTTTGGTACAAAAAGTACAGTCACGGTTTTTGCGAATACTGACCATCCGGCTATAACAGCGTTGGGTTTTTTGGCCTGCCCTCACTTCACTATTACCAGCTACAGTTTACTGCAGCTCAGTATTTTTTGCAACATTTCTGCTTCAATATTATCCATATCAAAACTCTCTGCCTTCCTTTGCTACACAGTGTTACATCGCAACAGTCTCTTGGGCAGAAGACAAAGCCATCAACAACTACAGTTAGATAATATTACCCCTCTACAAATACAGGTGAACCTTCAGCTGAGCTCTTACAATCATCTATTACCCACTACTACTCACCCCTGAAGTTTTCCTAAGACATATTACTTTCTTTGGAGATGTTTCAAAAGCAATATTTATATGTATTGATACAAAAGTCTGATTGAATTAGTATAACTATGAACCAAAAATAATAAATAAGAATAAATACTTTTAAAAACCTAAGATTAATACAGTTGTCTCTTTAAAAGGCTGTATAGTGAATCTGAGGCTACAGTACTGAAGTGCAAAGACTAAAAGGCGGGGGGGGGGGGGGTTCAAAACAACTTGGGGATAAATCTGTCAAGTGGTCACAGCCTGGANTGGGAGGGGGGGGGGGGGGGGGGGTTTCAAAACAACTTGGGGATAAATCTGTCAAGTGGTCACAGCCTGGAAGAATGATGCCAGGACAGAACAACCCCTTGAGAATGGTCAAGTTGACCATTGAAACATGAAATGTGTGTGAGACTTGAGACTGTGTGAAAACTGCTGTCATCAACCATTCTTAATGTGTGTGGCAGAGTTTGACCCATTTCACCAAGACAGCTGTACAAAACCCAGAAAACAAAGATGGTAGAGATCTGTCCAAAACCACTCTGGCAACTGTAGCTGCTGCCAAATATGTTCCTGCCAACTCTCGATGCAGACGATGAATACATAAGCAGTCAACTGTTTTGTTTTTCCTTGTGGCTCACTTTCAATTAACTTATTTCCCAGTGTTGCAAGTCACCAATCGGAGCATTTAAGAAATTTTAAAATATGTGCATACATCTATTATTCACAAGAATGTAACATGTATGAAAACAAAGTACAGGCTGCAGATCATGGCTATACACTGTGCTTATCTGGACAAATGATTTACTAGAGTAATTTAGAAAAGTATTTTGGTCAAGCAACCATCTGGTCAGCTGTTTGTTCAAGGTGTATTTCAAAGTTGTCTTAATTTCCCAAAAATGCCACTGAAGACTGCTTTATAAGACACGTTTGGCACGGTGCTCCAAAATGTCCCCCAATTTAAAAACTGCTACTGATCGTTTGAATACTGACAACACTTCTCTCCCTGGCCCCTGTATTTGCTCCTGCTCCTTTTATAACATTAAAAACTAAACTAACAAAACCATGTGAAACACCATATGTATTTTTTAGTTCAAAGTATTTCATAGATAATCAGATGCTTTAATTCAGTCTTCAATTCAGATTTTTTCTCAAAGTACTGAATTTCATTTAAAGCAAATAGAGTGAGAACAAAAAAAAAGAACATTGTAATGAAGACACAAGCTGAGGGAAAAAGACCTTTCCTCACCTACCTTTCCCTCAATGTCCGCAGAGGCACGCCTCTTGGACTCCACCAAAGCCTTCAGCTCCTCATAGCAAACTGGTTTGTATTTTACACTCCCCATGTTGAATTTCACTCGCAGGCTTAGCTTCTCTGTGCCGACAAACCAAAACATCAAACAGCAAACAGAAAAAACAGACCTATTGTTAGCTGTAGACCTTTATTAAATTCTTATGATTTTTGGGGGGGGGGGGGG
>UFQX01000165.1:584713-693174 GCA_900497675.1 Arapaima gigas | reverse complement strand
ATTTTTTATGTTTTTGGGGGGGGGGGGGGTCCTCAAGCTGGCTAACAAGAAAACTTAATTGACAAAGAAGAAAAATTACACAACAGAAACACTAAATGAACCACCTCTGGGACACTACAGAAAGACCTACAGGGACTCTAGGAATGAAGGAACAAGTTGCATCAGCTGTTGTGGAGTTCAGTTGTAATTCATGCATGAAAACATTCTGTTTTTGTCTGTGAATTATTCTCTAGAACAAGCAGTTCCTTCAGGGCCATTGTGTACAAATAAGAAGGTTAAGACTATGGTCCCTGCAATGTTCTCCATGATCTTCCAACATTTCCATGATCTTCTAATTATCATAGTCAAAAAGTGGAAAAACAGAATCACCTTACCTCTATATCCTTAGGTTGATGGATTCTTATGAATGTTCACAGGTCTCTGCCATTCATGTTTTATACATCTGTTGACCAGCAGCAAATCAAAAATTGGAATCAAAATAGTCTGCAAATATGCATTCAGTGTCCTCTAATATAAAATAGAAACTGTTGGTATTTCCATTTTCCTCAAGATGGTGCAGAGAGGTCAGTATGGAATCTACACATTTTCTATTGCAATTCCTCTAATCAGCTTATTTTGAGGATTAAAATTCATATTGAAAAGCAAATGGAGAGAGTGCTATCTCCAAAGTTCACATAAATAGCACGTCCAGCTCTGCACTTGGGATTATACTAATAACCTCAGAATTTCTAGCATGGCTTGAAAGCCTCTGACATTAACTGATATGTGGCAATCTGTAAATACTTGTGCTGAATCTCTTGCAAGCATCCTCAACTACCCTGTAGACAATGTAAACACGAGTGTGCAACAAAACTTGAAAAAAAAGTGATACGGCAAACAAAAATAATGAACATACAGTACATAATTATATCAACAATATCAAATAAGGTAGTGTCGGTGGTGAACTGTGGGTCCCGCGGATTAATTTTTTTAAAACTAATTACCATTTGCATTGTTAAAATAATTACACCTTTTGTTTTGTTTATTTTATTAAGCCATTCAGATCATCTTTATTCTGAGGATTTAAAAGCATTTGGCCTGTTCGTGTTTAAAATGATATACCAGGGCAAATCTTAAAGATTAAATAAATGCTTAGTGATTAAGGATTTGGTTTAAGTTTGTATAATTAATCAGATGCATGGTAATAACATTACATTTGTCACATCCAGTACAAGATGATTAATATAAATTGATGAAAACATATAAAGATGCCTGCACGCACCACTACAACATGTACATTTATACAGAATTTCGCTGTATTTTCTATGCTGAATAGAATAGCACAGGCTAAGCTTCTAAAATGAACTGTTGCAGCACTTGATCAAATTTTATTCTATGAGCCTTGGAGTTGACAAAACTGCAGTACTTTTTACAAATCAGTACAATTAATAGTGCAGCAGATGGTGTAGCTTTGAAACTAAAAAACCAGGATCAAACATCAATTCCAAGTGTAAAACCCCTGAAAAAGGCACTTGTCCTGAACTAATTCAGTACAATGAGCTCAATCAAGTTGGTTAAATAATTATAGGATTTGTAAGATTTCAGATGTAGGTGTTTAAAGAGAGCAAATGGTAAAGTGTCAAACACAGCAAACCTTTAAATGGTGTCACATCTTAAAAAAGAAAATTATTGTGGAATTATTTTTGCAGTCTTTGAGACAAAACAGACTAGATGCACAGTTTGATTTCCATACCTCACTACAGCCTTCTTCCCATTCTCGCTCTTGGTTGACAAAACTTGTAACCAAGGAGACACAGAGGCGTTGACTCATTGGTCAGTTTGACATCAGCTCCGTCCAATGGAAACCCCGCTTTTCCCGTGCATGCCCAATGGAGTCCGGGGCTGGAACCCTTCGGTGGGCTGACGTCATGCGCGGCTGTACTCCTCGGTCGGTGGCGCTGAGGAGAGGAAAGGACGGGTCTCGAGCCCAGACATGGACACCAATTAGTGTGTGGCGCGAGTGGGGTTCGCTGGCCACTTCCTTCACCATTTCACTTTAAATCTGCTTGCACGGATGAGGTTCTTCAGCGGCACGCTCGGTCTGCGCTAACTCCACTCCTCATCACGGTAAGATTCGATGGGTATTGTGAAGAAATGTGCTTCGACTCCAGTACGGGCGCCCGGTTGCGCGCGAGCTCCGTGGGTGCATCGTTTTACACAGTTTTGCTCGCGGACACGACTGTAGAAATACATAGCATTGCATAAAGTGCTAGTTAAGTGGATTACCCGGGGTGAACTGATCTTTCCGCCCTGACTGACCTGCAGCACCTCTGACAGACGAGCGCCAGTGCGGTGGGCTGCGATTTAATGTCCATCTCGCGCTGTTTCGGTAAGAGAAGCGGGGTTTCTGTTGCTGCCTGGAACGGGCAGGTGTGTATCTTGAGGAATTTTAGGAATGCTGCTCCTTTTGCAGCGCATCCTCACGCTGCACGAGGCAGTCGGCGCGAGCATGAACGCGGGCACAGTGAGCCCAGCACTTTCCCACTCGTGTGAAAATGGTGCAAGACGTGCGTGTGCGTGTGTGTCCGCATCATTCAGTCGCGCTTCTCCAGGTTCTGTGTGAACATGGTCCACACCGGTTAGTCTAACTCGACGCTAAGGTCAGTACTGTGGTAAAGTTCAGATGGACTGACGAGAACACCGACCCTGGAAGCCTCGTTTCTCGTAGACCCGTTTGTGTGTTCGCAGCCCAAGGTTCCGAGCGCGTTTTCGGGGTGTTTCGGGGTTCCGATCTTGGACACTACTGTGCGCCGCCAAAATCTCGCTGGACCTCGAGCCCCGCCCCCGAAAATGTCTTTCTCTCTCTCTCTCTCATTCATTCACTCACTCACTCACTCACTCACACACACACACACACACACACACACACACACACACACACACACACACACAGAGAGAGACGGAGCGAGCCGATTTTATTTGATGTTAATGAGCTGAGATAGAAAAAGCCGACACAGCTGGACAGCAAAATTTTACTGGCAAGCAAATGAAGATTCGGAATCGTACATTTAATAGTTTTAGTATTTATTTTAGTGTAATTGCGCTGCTATTGACTAGTGTAGACAAAGAATGAATAATTTGTATTATTCTAGCTGTATTTTACACTGTAATTGTGGATTTGTTTTCTGTCCGCTCACCTATAAATATGTGATTTTTATTACTTCTACTGTTTTTTAGCTGAGGCTTTTCTCAAGAGCCACTTAAGATGTTGGGTTACTTACAGTGATCGTCATTTTTATAGCAGGGTAATTTTTACTGTAACAATTCAGGGTAAGGGCCTTGCTCCAGGGACATGGTGTGTGATTTGACCACACACCATCTAATACACCATCTGCTGCCCCAGAGTTTACCACAACAAGTTATTTAAAATAGCCTGAAATTCTCAGCTGTTAAAATCTTGCAGCTTTCCAAAGCTTCGGAAAACGGGTAAATACTGAATACGGGGCTATTTGCAAAACGTGGCTCCTGCATTTGATGGTAAGTCCTCGGTGGGAGAAAACAGTGGTCTGGGCCATGTTAATCTGAAGGTTCTTGGTTCGAGTCTCACTGCTGCTGCTGCTGTAGTACCTACATGAAGATACACAGTGAAAATTATACCAGCTGTTGAAATGGCTGATTCACTGTTACACTGCTTCTCTAACACTGTCTGTCACCATGGTCCAAGGGTTTGGCTGATATTAATAAAAGAAATAAAAGAAAGTTCTGAGTAGTATGCAGGCTGATTCTGCTCTCCAGCATGCTGCCTTGAACTTGGTGTGTGTGAGCACCAACATCAGAGTGAAAACTCTTTGACAGGCTGCTTTTCTCCTCCTTGTGCCACACACACACCTCTGCTACTGAAGGCTGAACTTGGATGCGGTCCTGCATACACTCCAGCTCTCGTCCTGCTAAAGCCTACAGAAGGGCAACATGCTTGGGGTTCACGCATATGCACACACACACACACACACACACACACACACACACACACACACACATACATATCCAGCAAAACGGCAACAACCCTTGTCTTCTTTGGTTTTCAAAGGCTTTCTGATAAGGAAGAGCTGCCTACAGGTTTGCAGAGAAGCTCTGTGTCGCTGGGAATGCAAAGGTTGGTGGTGATAGGTCATACTCCCTGACCCCAGGCTGGGCCTCAACAGACCGCTCCTCACCGCGGTGGAAATGCGATGGATGTGTGAATGACTAAATGACATCCATCATCACACACTGCTGAAAAGTGCCACTTGCTTTGTCTTAGAAATAACTCTTCGTTGTTCCATTCAGCTGGGTGCACCTCACGGCTGATTTTGTTTAATTTTATATTTTTATTTATTTATTTTAAAGAATGACAGAAGTGTTTTACATAAGGTTTTTTTTTTTTGCATCTACCAGGTTTTTATTACTACTTAGAAAAATCCAGCTCAGTTGGAAGTGATTTCGAAAAGGAATTAAAAATGATACATTTACAAAAAATAATACTAGAAACAAAACAGGGATGAGAAAGATTAACAGAAAAGGTGCAGTCCGTAGTAGTTTCAACTGTTGCACCAAAACGTTTTTTTTAAGTTTATTTTATGGACAGCACTGGCTCACAGCAACACAGATTGAAAGTGCCAATACATCCATGTACATAAAACAAGGGTAACGGGTCAGAAGGTCTGGTTATGTAGCACCTCCACAAGGTCGTCCAGACATTCCAGAATTCTTGTGATTTTGGGATGTATGTGAAATGTTGATATTTTTAGCAGAAGAAAGTAAAACACTTTGGTTGATCACATCTTTACAGATGCAATTCTGGTATGGAACACTGCAGTGAAATACATTTACTTACCGTATATGATTATTTTCTGTGAAACCTTTAAACCGTTTAAGTCTCCTGAACTGAACCAGCCTTGTCAATATTTTAGCATAAAAAATACGAGTGTTTTTATACTGAAATGTTGATGTGTTGTTAATGTTAGCTCTATTGAAGGCAATACAAGTTTTGGACAGTTGGCTGAACGTGATGGCCCACTGGTCTGGCTTTGGCTGCACCCCTCCTGTTAAACTGGCGCTGCGCTGAGCTGCCAGTGTGGCGCAGATTTGTCCGTGCCGTGATAGCGCTGTGGGCTTGGAGCCCAGGCCACCTAGCATCGTCCGCAGGAGCGCAGTCCATTTCAAAGCTGTCTGTAGCACGGGGGGGCGGGAGGTGAGCACGTTGTTCAGTGTTCCACAAAGAGCACGAAAAAGGACCCCCCCAGCACAATGCCGATTCAGCGACACATCACCTTAATCTAGCATTGAGATGTACCTGAGGACAGATCAGTGTTAGGGATGGATTTCTCTGGAAATGGTGCTCCACACTCTGAGGGAATAAATCAACCAGGATTCTTACTGATATTGATGCGTTTGTTTCTGTTTTCTTTTAACTTCAGCTTCGTAAACACATAAAGGGTGTTTGTTGCTGACTGTGGGCAGCTGTTCCATTGATCTTCACAAGGTGGGACGTCACTTAGACCTACTGACTTTTATTCACACAGTTTGTAGATTGAAATATTAATACGGAGATCATACAGGCATGGCCATTTTGAAATATTCCTGTTTCTGGTAAAATCTTTGTACCATGTCTGAATTCATAGATGTTGAAATATTGGAGGAGAGGCCTTAGAACATTTGTGTTATCTGCTGTAATGTGTAGAAAATCAAAGCTTGCACAGACTGCCGAGTGGCATGCAGCTGGCTGTGGAAAATTTACTAATGTCGTTTATAATCTTGTAAGTTTTATTTTCAAAAGTTTTTTTTTTTTTCAGCGCACACAGTTCAAAGCTTTGCATGGAAGGAAGTGAGATATGTATTATGTTGTTTGCTTTAGCTTGTGTGTAGCATTCCATCGCTATGGCCAGAAATAGGATTCTGTGTTCTTAGTGGAATGTTTCTCCCTACAGGTTGTGTGTGGTGACCTCACTCTGTTTTGTTATGCAGGATGACTAAAGGTCATAACCTGTTGTGATGGTGTCTCCCAGCTCCTGCGCTCTTGGGACAAATCGGGCTCAGTCTGTTTGGAGTTTGGATCTTCTCCCTGTGTCTGTGTGGGTTACCTCATGGTGTCCAAAGCCATTTGTTTCAGGTGGATTGGAGGCTCTAAATTTCCCCGTGTGTGTGTGTGTGTGTGTGTGTGTGTGTGTGTGTGTGTATTATACTGCTCTGCTGTGTGATTGTGTAGAAACTTGTTTGTAGCTTAGTGTGTGTGTCTCGCATTGTGAATCACCTTGCATCAGCTAAATTTTAATTAATAAAACTGCGTACGTGGCCCAAGGCCGACCCCACCCCCCAGTCAACCCAGGTTCCCTCACCAGAGTTCCATGGTGTGTCCTACATGTTCCTCATCTCTCTCGCTGGGCGTGTAGGGTAGGTATTCCTGTCTTTGCCCTTCCCCCATTACCCCACCCCCTTCCCTGCTGCGTGGCCAACACAGGCAACTCGTGACACCCATCATCTGCGGCTTGTCCGCTCTCCCAGTGGCTGTGGTCGTGCCTCGAAGGAGTCTGCTTAAATGAGGCAAATTGGCCAATTCTCAGGAGGTATTTCTGTTGGGTGAATCGAAATTCCATGGTACAATCGCTACTTTGTGAAACACCATTTCTGATCAGCCTCGCTGCAGAGGTCTTGCGGTTCAGCGGCTCTAACTGAACGCTAGAACGGGGGACAGGGAGCTCACAATTGCTTCTTTTTACATTAAACTGACCATTCGTAGCAGGATGTTTTAAACCAGAAGGTTGATGGTTTAAATCCTTCACCAACAACTTGTGCTCTGAAGCAAGATGTTTAACTGAAATTGCTTCAGGTTAAGCACCTTGTAAGTCTTCTACAGAATTAAAACATGATAAATTAATTTGGATAAATCCAAGCATAAAAGTGCTATCTTTCTTGTTCTTAACACGTCTTTACAGTTTTACCAAGTGAAGACCAGGTGTCGTTTTAGAAGAACAGTGATGTACCCTGGTGTCCCAGTGTGTGTTCCTCTGCAGGTGGTTGGTGAATGTGTCTGTTTGACTGTATACTCATGTTATATTAAATGTAACAGAAGGTGACCCCAGGCAGGTTTTTGATGTGAGAAACTGAGAATGTTTGTCCATATTCAGCATTTCAGCCCCAAAATCTGAACTGACAATTTTGAGTATGGTTTTAAATATGATGCGTCCTCTTGTTGGAATTTTGTATAAACAATAATGTATATAGCAGTGTTACATAGTGGAATGTGCAGGTAGAGAACCAGTTCGATCTTTCCTTTTCTTGCGAGTTGCATTATGCAAACATGTAAACAGCAAATGTACAAGTGTTTACGATTTTTTTTTTTCAGCATCATTCTTTCTGAATTTTTATTCTGTTCCGTTGTAAATTAAACAGTCAGAACAACCCAGGGAGAAAGAGACACAGTTAACAATTATTGGCACCCTTCATGAAAACGAGCAAAAACTAATGCAATAAACAATACCTAACAAGTCATATTTTTAGCTTGAATACTTAGAGAAGCCATATATTGTTATTTTAATACAATAATTTTACAAATAAAAAATGTTTTATTAAGTAGTACACATTTTTTCTGCAAAACATGGGTTTCAAAAATATTGGCACCCCTGACAAACACTTAAAATGAAACGAAATAAACTGCTGTCTGCTGAAAAATTATGAAATTCTATGCTTTTTAAGTTGGTTTCAGTCTCCTGGAACTGTAATGCTGCCTTTCAGCAGTGCCTGGGTATAAATATGAGGTTGCATGCAAGCATCTCTTTGTCATCTATCACCATGGGTGAAACCAAAGAGCTTTCAGCTGAAAAGAAAAAGATGGTTGTTGACCTGCACAGATTGGGTTACGGATACAAAAAATACATAAACAGTTGGAAATACCACTAAGCACAGTCAGCACAGCCATAATGGAAAGTCTCAGTAATCTGGAACAGTTGCAAATTTGCCAAGAGAACCCATGTGCATATTGCTCACATGCACAGTGAGGAAGATGGTGAGGGAGGCAGACCAAGAAGAAACCAAAGATCACAATTGTGGAACTGCACACTTCAGCAGAATCTTGACACTGTCAAGTTTCAAAATCAAATTTTAGATGTTAAATGCCATATCAACAGACCTTTTGGAAAGGTTGCACAGAAGAAGCCATTACTGAGTGCAACCAACAAATTGCAGCACCTGGACTTTGCCATGCATCTTTGGAACTGCTTTCGGAATCGTATGTTGTGGTCAGTTGAGACAAAAATTGAATTTCGTGGCCATTGACAATAAAAGAACTAACTACAAGGAAAAGTACCTATACCCTCAGGGCCTTTTTGCTGCAGGGGCTCTTGTTCAGATCAATGGCATAATGAATTCCATTAAGTAACAGGATATTTTGGGCAAGATCTGGTTGCCGCTACCAGGAGGTTGACATTTGGCCATAGATGGAATTTTCAACAAGATAATGACCCCAAACATATGACCAAATGAACACAGAAATGGTTGTGGGAAAACAGAATTAGTGTTTTGCACTTGCTACTTGTGTCTGGACTCAAACCTGTTTTGAAACCTATGTTTTGTAGGAAAAAAAATGACACTACTTAAGAAACTTATTATGATTGAAAAAATATTGTGTTAAATGTACAGAAGTCTTGTACTTTAAGTTGAAAATATCACCCATTGCATGTGTTGTTCATTTTTAGATTAATTTTATCTCATTTCCATGAAGGGTGCCAATAATTTTGGAGTAGACTGTATACTGAAAAAATGCAAATGCGTAAAAATACAATTAAGTACAGCACAGGGTTAAATGTTTATAGTATTTAGCAGGAGTGGTCATGTAGGGTGAGCGAACTTTGCGGAATTCATTGTAATTATTATTATTATGTAGTTAAAATTTTTTTAATGGTATAACAGAGGTAGATATTAGCGTCAACCACATATTTTTAGAGGGATCTTCTGGTGTGGACTGTAGCAATAAAAAAAACATTTCGTTGCCAGATGTGGAGCCATAATCAACTTGCGTTCCATAACTGCAATCCATCAAAATGCAATTTGGTTGATTAAATGTCATTATTTACCATAACATAATATTGCTGCACCATATGTGTTGTTGCACTGTATTTCATAGCTCAAAGCCACTTTTTTAACCTTAAAAACACTAGTAGTTGTGGGGCATACATTTCCAAAAAAGCTCCTTGTACTGCATTGTATTACTTTGCATATATTGCATTAATAGCATACTTTTGCATTGAAAGTTCCAGATGCAGACCAAGCACAGGATTTAGAAAGTATGAAAGTCATACTCTTGCAACAGACTAAAAATATACTGCCTTTCAATATCTCTGTTCTGTCTCTTTTGCCTCTGCCAGACCAACAGTGAGGGTTTTGTTTTAAGAGGAATTTGTGGAAGGTAAGAGGCCAGGCACCAGCTCTGGAGAATGAGGGCATGATCACGTATTTCTCAATCATCAGCTGAATGTACAGAGCACATCTTTTATGTGTGGCACGCTCAGGGCCCTGTTGAATAACCATCTCAACCTCTTACCAACAGGTATCTTATATTTTCCACCCCTTTGTATTTACCCACTGTTGTACTCTGACAGGGCAAAAAATATGACTTCCAAATGTTGTGATATTTCACTGGATAAATAATAGTTTTAGAATGAGCCATTGCTTTTTTGTGTTGCCCAATTACGTATGAGCTAGGCTTCACAGATTTGTGTACTTTGGTCTGTATCACACACTTCTGTCCTGACCATCCCAGTCAAAGGTTCAAGGATTTGCAAATAGAATAATCAATAATGATATGAATTGTTATACTGAGAAATGGAAGATAATAGCTGGGTCTGAAAAATGAACCATTATCAATAATTGCTGGTTTTCATAGATACTGGACATTTTACAGCCTTGATGAACCGTTCTCTTCAGGGTTAGGGCTTGAACCTAGATCTTTCTAGATGATTCTGTTGTCTTTTTGAACACTGACCCTGGGTGCTGAACAAGTCTTACCATTGGAAATATATATGAATCAATCTGATTCTGTAACTTACAGCTGTCATTTGTATTGAAAAAGCAGCAGGCATTGGAGACATTTTCTGCTGTGACCTTCTATTTTATTATTTTTTGGTGGAAGTGTTATATATTGATCTCACATTTGGGTAGTTTCAGAAGGAGAGCGGTAGTTCATTTGATGAGAAAATCCACTGGTTATAGATTATAGATATTATACAGGGGAAATGAAATTTATTTCCATTCTTCTGCTGAAATGTGTGTTGGTGTAGAGTCAGGCAAGTAATAGAAATGTCTCTTTTATTTGGAAGGAAAAACAAAAAAGTATGCAGAAGTATATCCATGAACTGATTACAGAGCTTAATGACATGAGGCTTAATAACCGATAGGTACCCTTGTTTATTTATGTAGACGGTACTCGAAGTATTGAGTAGAAACGTGTTTCTCACGTTTCAGAAGATCTTTATGTTAAGCCCTCCATGGTTTTAACTGCTCTGATTAACAGGATCTTGTCATGTGGTGTTTGGAAAAGATGTGTCTTGGAGGAGGACTGCTAGCGGTTCATCTGGATGGATGCGTGTGGATAAACGCTACCCGACTGGATGCAGAGATAAATGCAGGAAAAGGCTATGCATACCGTGACCACTGGGGCCACAGAGCATGTCAGTGATTTGGAAGATTAAACAGACAATGAGTGCCTGTCTGCATGAACAGCTTGCCTCCTTTCAGTCAAACCAAGCCTGAGATGGATACCACGCTAAAGCTCTCAACCCTGCTGGTGAACTGTTGGCTGATTTTTAAAGATGCAGTCTCACCCAAGAGCACTATGTGTGCTGGAGTACATGTTGCTTTTCGTGTCACTTCATCCCGCAGGTGTATCTTGTCTGTCTTTCAAGGAACTAGGGCCCATGACTCTCTTGTTTACATTTATTAATTTACCTAATGCTTTCCTTCAAAGTGGCTTACAGTGGTAGGCTATGTACACTGATTTACCTATTTATACACCTGGGCAATTTAGACTCGAGGGAGATTGAGAGAGATGGTATTTGAACCCACCACTACGCTACTTGCAACCACTATGTTTCTTGCCTTGGAAGGGGACCAGAAGCTACTGCTGCTGCTCCACACAAGCTGTAAAACTGCAACGAATTAAATACAACAACAGAACTTGGCCCAAAATATTGTGGTTAGACAGTCAGCAAAGTCCAAATGTGAAAAATTGAGAGTTGATCTTTGGATGTGCCTGCTGTCTTGGGTTTGGGTCGTGGTGCACGATTTTGAACTGCTTTGCTTCATATTTTGCTATAAATCATGTGTTTTGCAGCACATTGATTTTCTGTGCTAAATAAAGTGTCCTTTAAAAGGGTTTTGGATTTTTTTCCTTTTTAGTTGCGTTGTACTTGTCTCAGATTTTCTGTTCCTCTTCACACCTCAAGGAGGTTCTTTGAAAAGCTTGTCATGTAGTACCACACAAGAAATGTGCTGAATTTCATGCCTGAGTGTAATAAGCGCGAGTCGGCGACATGCACGGGCACTCCATCCCTGTCCCCCCATATGGTCCTCCCCGTTACACTGCTCAGGTGTTGCCAGCTCAAAGACTAATTATGACAATTAACTCTGATGTAAATCTGTTAACCGAAATGTGATCACGTATTTTCTAATTTGCCCAGACAGAGAACAGATGGATCAGGTTCTTTGCTGCATTGGAGTCCTGGTGCTGAGGGTCACATACCTCAACTAGCCCTTCACAGCAGTTGCTCTACTACAAACCTTGCTGTGCTAAAGTTTCTTTTGGATAATGGTGTAGAAAAATGACTTTTGGTAGGTTTTCCTGCAGGCAATGTGATATATTTTTTTTTTTTTTTTTTTTTATGATGTGAAACAGTACTTCTGCACCAGAGATCAGTTCAGACCATAGCTCCATTGTGCACAGCTCTATGTTGCCTCTCTGTCTCATTCCCATTATATTACTGTATATGTTATTAAATTATATTACAGTCATCCCTGGCCTTACACGGTCGTGACTTACACATTATTGATAGAATGTGGTTTGATTTTTAATAGTTATTCAGTTTACATGCAGATTTGTTTGATACAATGTGCTCCAGCCAAAAAAAATGGGTAAAAAAAAATCAAGAATGAAATTGTCAAAGATCACAATTTCATTCATCTGTGTAAACATATGTAAAAAAATTGCTGTGTGTGTGTGTACACGTGTTAAAGGGTATTATGTATAAACTTTATAGGCCTTTAAAAGGGCTGCATTATGATAGTATTCTGTCCTAGAAAAGGTTGATGTGACATTCATGTATGTGCACCAAAAGTATCATTGAAACAAGCTTGTTCTGTTGTGTTTTTAAGAGGAGATGTATATGTAAATATCTTGGTCATGATTGGTCAGTGGGTGATGTCAGCTGTGTATATAAAAACAGAACGTGCCAGAACGTTCCGTCCTACGCACTGCTGTTGAGTAGTCATATTATGGTTCTTTTACGCAGTTACGTGTTCTACATTCTTACCCCAGGGAGTGTCTCTCTTTTCCACCTACTGGCCTTCCTCAGGGATACAACACCCACAAAAAAACTCGATTTTGTTTGTTACAAACATTAATAGACTTTTCATTGACACTGGACCACCTCATTATACTGTGCAGCAAAATGCTGTGTGCGTGTGTGTCCATGTGCCCCCGTGTGTGTGCTGTGCTGCATGTGCTAAGTGTTTTGTAGTGTTCTAGTGATACTTAGGAAAGTTAGCCTGTGGGTTGTTTGATGGGCTGGGAAACATTGTTATTTTTCACCTAAGAAGTAATGGAAATGGCCATTCTGGTTTACGCGGCCTTTTCAGCAACCACTTAGACGCATAAATTGAGGGATGACTATGTTACATTATATTATTAGATTTCAAAGCTCATCTCATCAACAGTTGACTTACACATTTTTTGTTTTCATTTTTTTTTTATTTTAAATGGTGTTTTCTTCATTTCGGTTTCTTCTTTTTCTCTCCAGCTTTCTCTCACTGTGTTTACAGTGCATGTCTGGTGTTGGTAAGTAATAAAATGACAAATGTTGCCTGTGTTTAAGAGATCAATCAATACATCATTAGCATTAAGTAGAAATCTGTGGAGGCAATATAGTTCCCCCCCCAGGCACTTTAAACCACCTCTGTGGGACCGGTGTCCCTTCTAAGGTGTTCCATTTCTAGGTCTAGTACAGTAGATAGTTTAGGCTGCAGACCAGCATTAACCACAACACAACAAGCAATGGTTTTGAGTGAGTGAGCAATTTTTGATTAGTATTCCTTTTAATGTTGCTCACAGTTAATAAATTATTTACTTTTTAATTTAATACATTTTTGTGGCCATATTTGATGTTTCCACAGAACCTAATTGGCAAATAAATCCAAGGACACCTGTATTATTAAGCTTTTGTTGACTGTGATTTAGTGGTAAAAGCGACTTTGAAGTTAAGAACAAAATGAGCTATAAACATACTTCCAGTCCCGTTTGTGCTTGTTAGCTGAGGAGCCACTGTGACCGTAATTTGGTTTCTGTGAGCAGCGTCTGCACGACCGTTTCCAGTGTTTAAATTCAGCCGAGTGGCCTTTGCCAGGAGGCAGACACAGTGGCGCAGAAAAAACTGTGTGAAGGCTCAGAGTTCCTCTGTAATACATCAGTGCTGTGTCATGGACATGGTAAATTCAGCATGGTACTTTCAACGTGGTATTTTCAGCATAGTAATTTCAGCATGGTATGTTTACTTGTGGTTCTGCTCCACTTCACTGCCATCATACTATAGTGCCAAAAGTCCAACCTTTCTAAAGGTAACGCTGATAAATTTGAAACCATGAATTTTTCATCCATGTTGTCATTTGAACGTAAGAATTTTCTAAAGTTGATTTAGCTAAATGCAGTGCTTTACAGAAATTCTATTAATATATTATTTATGTTCCTTAAACGCAGTGCATTTCTGTTGACTTTTCCTTTTAGGATTGATGGGAATGTGCTTCTTTCTATAACTAAGTTTTATGGTGAAAGTGGATTCAAAGAAGCCTTATTGGGTTTTGTGTGTGTGTGCAAGAGAGAGAGACAGAAATGGAGTTTGTGCACAGTGAAGTATGCCTTAAAATGGGAAATCAGCGCTCAAGCTGATATTGCAGAGAAGATGGAGGCTGCAGGCGATTTCAGGCCCTGTTGTACTGGTAACACAAGCACCACAAACACAGAGCGACGTGACTTGCAGCCAGGATTGGTGCTGGTGCTTCTGTCTCTCCCTCACATCCCACCCAGGCAGCAGGAGTCAGGAGGCGATCTTCAGTCACGTACTGCGGTACTGCGTACAAGAAGTGTGTTTCGTTGATTTGTGTTGTGTGATTTGCAGGAGTGTTTGGACCACCAGCTCCATCGAGCTACAGGTCTGTTCCTGCAGCCTTGACAGAAGGGGGGGGGGGTTTACAGCACCTCCTTTAAATTGTGAAACAAAAATAAATCAATTTGTAGCACATTCTGTGTTGTTTGAAACTTGTTTTGCAATGTAGGTTAAATTATGTTAACTTGCAGCCATGTGCAGGTTCCTTCTGGGACTAATAAAGTTTTAGTTCATTACATTCATTCATAATAAAAATTGTTTATTTTTTAACCTTTTACACAGTTCCCATGTTGGGGATATAGAAATAATATGACATCTTGTGTCTACTTTGTTATATTGCTTAGCCAAACATGTTATACTGCATCTGTGACCAATTCAGATTAAATACCACAGTAAAGAGTATAGTCTGCTGGTTTGATGGATGTTTATGATGACTGATCGTCCATCTTCTAGGATTAGCTCATATTTCCAGGTTGATGTAGACATCCTCCTTCATGTCAGACCTGGCCTTCACGTGTGCAAGTGCAAAGCATTAGTGACCGATTTAAAGTGGATCTATCTATTATTATTGCTCCTAAAAGTTAAGGTCCCAATAAGAGGTCCGTGAAAGTAATGCGAATAAAGCTAATTAACATGCAAGCGGGGGTGAAATTGTACTGTTCTTTCCTTCAAAGTCCGAGCCCTTTCAGTTCGTTGGTTTTTCCACTCTGTTCTTTAAATAACAGCACAATATTTTGGCTCCAGGTTAAGGTCAGGTTTACAGCTCTCTGTGCCTCCGCAGCACTGCAAGAGGTCAGCTTCATGGATTCAATGTGACAGCGTGTTTGCATGGGCAGGGAGCACAAATTGAAACTTATAGGACTTACACTAAGATTTTAAATTAGGATTTAAAATTTTTTTACTTGGATGCCAGTTGTCTGCAGATCTGCCGGTTTTTGGCTCAGTGCCTGAATTATGGGTATTTTGAACCACTTTGATTTTTTTTTTTTTTTTTTTTTNTTGTCTGCAGATCTGCCGGTTTTTGGCTCAGTGC
The DNA here is from genome assembly GCA_900497675.1 of Arapaima gigas. Taxonomy (NCBI): domain Eukaryota; kingdom Metazoa; phylum Chordata; class Actinopteri; order Osteoglossiformes; family Osteoglossidae; genus Arapaima; species Arapaima gigas. The sequence continues at coordinate 677,760 of UFQX01000165.1, read as the reverse complement.
CTGAATTATGGGTATTTTGAACCACTTTGATTTTTTTTTTTTTTTTTTTTTTGATTTGGTTTTAGATGGGACCAAGAAATGTTGACAAGAAGTGTTGATGTACTTGCTTCTTCAGGTACGAATACAAATGGGAACAGAAATCTGTAACTCCAATTTTATTTATACTACTGAGTCCTTGACATGTTCTTTCTTTAGGTTTAATGCATTTCCCTACATGGATTAATGAAGTTCTATCTTATCCTAGTCTAAAAATATCTGATATGTTGATCATCCTTTCATGATGATCAACACTGCGGAACACAGAGAAGCTGTAAACATTGTGGGAGTTTATCTTTCATTTATTAGCAAAGAGGGCAGCCGGGTCACCAGTTGCTTTGCTCCACTGTAGAGGCATACATTTTAGAAAATAAGTAAAGAAAATGGTATTAAAAATTGAAAAATGTTTCTGTACTTGAATATCTGCACCTTAGCCCGTTGTACTTGCGTTGGCATTTACATTTTGAGTTTCACATATGTACTTGTTGATAAAAGGCTGCATTTTGGGGGCCAAACAAAAGGTGGTCTGATGTTGTTTACTTTGCATTTTTCAAGTCTGCAGGAAAATTTTAATTTAGCAATAATTCTTATTTCTACACATTAAATTCCTCCGTTCATTTATGCTGAGGTAAGGCTTTGGAGTGTTTTTCTACAGATCTCTTAAAAAGAGATGGTGAGAGAGAAGCTGCTTCTTCTCAGCAAGCAAGGGACAGCAGTGTGACGTTCTCTGTAAGACTGAAGGCCAGGACACGTGAGGGGAAGACGACGTTTGTTCAGAAAGGGCCAGTTTGAGCTGTACCGCCACATTTGATAGCACTGCAGTCATGAAGACTGCTGAAATTATTTTATCTTTTTCCACCCATGCATAATGACATCTTTTATGCATATGGGTATTATTAAAAAGCCTTTTTTGTGTTGTATAATTACCACTAATGACAATATTTTGGCTGAAAGGATGCCCATTTCTCACTGACCTTTGCACATTCGCTCTGAATCACCAAAACATTTAATGGCCACCGCTAATACTTCTCCACCATGTTTGCATTTGTAATTTACATGTTCCCTCCAGATATGTGGGTTTTTATATTACAGAATCTCAGGCATCCTGCTCCTGCCTTGTCCCTCACTCTGCTGTCCCTAAACGGAGCATGATGCTTGTGCAGGGGTGTGAGCCCTTGCTCCCCCCCCCCTAAATTGCTGCACCATTTTGTCATAGGCTCGATTTTGAAAACCGAGACTGTCGGGAAAAGTTTTAGAACTCAAACCAAATTTATCTTGGGTTTTGGTCTCCCTGCAGGGAAGCGGAGAAGAAGCAATACAAGGCTCAAGGTGTGGTCATGCCCACGCATGATAATAGTTCTTTGGACGTTTTTCTCCGTGGCTCTGGGAGCCGTGGTTGAGAACCCTATTAATTTAAGGGAGGCAGCCAGGACACGGCCTTTGGGGCTTCACATCTGTGCTCGTGAATGCAGCCGGACAGCTCCACCTGCAAACAGAAGCAGTGATTGCATATGTTTCAGCCTCCCATGGCAACTGGGAAATTGCTTTCCTAATTTTTTGCCCGCCACTGTCGTCCTCCTTCCTTCCCCATCAAATCTGGTGTGATCGACTTGTGGAGACACACAGTGCCGAGCTGAGCCGAGTCTGAGCCGTCCTTGTGGGGGAGATTGATCGCTTGATAGGAGACAGCTTGTCTCCAGGTATAATGGGAGGGAAATGGGTGAGTCACCCGCAAGTGAGAGCAACATCAATCTGCCCTGGCAGCTGCACTTTGTGGCTCAGCCAATATTAAACTAACTGTCATCTCAAGTCACTTTAATTATCAATCCTAGTCACTTTTACAGTTGTCTTTTTCCCTTCTTCTTTGTATTATATTACAACATATTATTCATTACATTACACATTTTAACTATTGAAACATAATGACATTCCATTGCTCCTGGAAATGAGAAGGACCTGAAGTTCTTGGATGAAATGAGAGATGATCTGATGTGGAATACAGGATAAAGAATTCATGTCCCTCCCACACCGATGCTTCTCTAATGTTGTGGCAGAGAAGCCCTTGGAATTTAGCAAATGTATGCCTTTTTTAAACACAAATTATGTCAAATTTGTGTTTGTTGCACTAAATACTCTGTTTCCTCTGGATTTTGGTTTGAAAACTGCTGTTACGCTGTTTCTGATGACCAGACTGCATTTTGAGCCCGAGATTCGTGCCCGTACAGTTCTTTTTTTTGTGTCCGTCTGCCTCGTTCCTCCTACAGTACATTGAAGTGTTTAGGGAGTTGGTCTTTTTCGTCCCTTCTGTGTTCAAGTTTCCTCGGCTAAATACAAGAATTGCGCTGTAGCTGTTGAGTTAACACAACAAATGGGGGGTGTGAGGGGGGATGAATTTATATAATTATATGTATGCCATCACGGAGGAGTGTGAAAGGTAGGGTCTGAGAGGTGATGTGTATCCTCATGTGGGGCATTCTTGCTTAAGGCCCAACAGTAGCATCTTCATGCTGCTTGCTGCCTTCAAAGGGCCCCTCAGCAGGTGCTGCACTTCAGAGCTTTGATCACAAATGGTCACCTTTAAAATCGTCCAGGCAATGCAGAAAAGTTGACCACTCACTTGTCCATCAATTTTCAGTATTGTGCTGCTTCTGTTCTGCAGCTGCTTTAAAAAAGAACAGATAAGTCAGTACTCTGAATGTAGGAAGGGGATTTTTATGTACTTTTTTCATGCTTTTTTTGATGTTTTCATTCCAAATGTGTAGTTCCTCCTTACTCCTCCTTCAACTGAATATGTCTGATCACTCACCTTGGTCATCTTTTGCAGTAGTTTACTCACATCCAGATCTCCCACTTCTTCCACTATTCCCAATATTCTTTTGTTGCCCATTTGAACCCTCCAGCCCAGGTTTTGCTGCCACACTAGGGGTGTGTGTGTGTGTGTGTGTGTGTGTGTGTGTGTGTGTGTGTGTGTGTGTGTGTATACACACGTTGCAACAGTGGGACTTGCCAAGGTGCCGGGACAAATTTGCAGCGAGAAGGAGCTGCTCAAGCAGAAACCGCCTGGGACAAGCCCCAGTTCTGCCCAGAAAAATTTCTGAGCCCGAAGGCGTTCATGACTAAAAGTAAAACATCTTCAGCTGTCGGGCGTCAAAACGAAAGTCAAACATTTTGTGTGCCTAATAATAGTCTTTTGTATTTTGACACGACGGATGACACTGTGCATATAAGTGGCACACACCGTCCTCCCTTTTGCCCCCCGTTCAGACAGAGTTCATAGTGACTTAAACCTTGAAATACTACATATCAAATCCGCACACGGTCTTCCTACATTACCGAGGGACATTCGTAATCACAAATGACACTGGGTACATGACAGCTACAGTGGGGTGTCTCTCTCTTGTTTTCTCTTTCTCCCTTTCATCCGTTTCTTATGCTTTAGTCCTACCTGGATTTGTTTTGCGCATGTTTAAAAAAAACAGCTTGTGAGAAGTAGTTTTCCTTTTTAACCGCTGTCTGCAGCTGTATGCCCGTGTGCAGAAGGCTTGGTGGAGAGCCTAGCTGTTTCCGGGGGCTACCGGAGGCCATTCCATAGTGGAATTTAAAACGGTTTTAGAGAATCTGATGCCCCCTTTATTGGCAATGATGTGGAATTCCAAGAGGCTTCACTTTGATGTGTCAGCATAAATGAGCAAAAAAGCATCATCTATGGTTGTTAAAAGCCTCTGTAGAATAAAAGTCTATTTACGAAGCAAAGCTGGCACACTCTTTTAAGGAGGAATGTAACCATTGTGATTGGGTGGTATAATTGTGGATGCTTTTAGCTTTCAGCCTTTTCTGAGTGTTTCAAAAGATTCTACATTCATGCAACTTGGGGAGCAATTGTGGTTTTCAGTCAAGAGCTACTGATGGGTTTTATTTGAGTTATTATCTGGGCAACAGGTCCCTCACCCTGTGTTTCAGGTGTCAGTCGGATTCAGTTCAAGATGCCCCCCCCCCCCCCGAAACCTTCAGCACTTCAGCCCTCTCTGTTGTGTGACGATGACACCCTGGTAACTCCTTTATGTGTTTGTGCTTTGTTTCAGTCAGTGGCAGTGATGTATTTGGTGCCTTTTTTACACTGCTTTTAGTTCTTATTAATTTACCTGATGTTTTTCTCCAAAACCGCTTAGTGTTTGAGTTGTGCACTGACAGTGATTTACCCGTTTATGCAACTAAACAATTTTTGCTGTATCAAGTTAAGCTAAGTACCTTTCTCTCAGGTTTTACAGTGGGAGCAAGTATTTGAACCAGGAACTTTTGGTGGCAATGCGATGATTCTAACCGCTCTGCCTCTGCTGCTAGTTTAGAAGAAAACCAACAGGTTTTAAAAAAATGGAGTCAATATGGCCACACAGTTGATAAAATAGAACTTATGACTGAACTGAATGGCAGAAGAGATCACCCGTTTTCCCTGTTTTTGGACTTCCTTCCTTACAGATGGTCAATCTTTGACTTTCACTTACCTGAGAGTCACTCTGAAAAAACACCTGTAACTCCTAGTTATAACCAGAACGTTTTGTTTTACTTTTCGTTTTTGGGAAGAAGCCTTGAGGAAAGCAAACACGGACATGATTAATCCAAGTCCTGCTATGCAGTTAATGAAAGACGTAGGTGTTTGTTTGAACTGCGCTCCGGAGCTCTTCAAATTTGGAAATGATTTTGATGTTTAGCATTGTCACCTTCGGCATATTCAATGGGGGACGTGTGCAGAGAATTAAAAATGTACGTATTTAAACATGATCTGCTGCGAGTGAAACATTGCTAGTGTGGACTTTATTCAAAATGAAAACAATTAGCATATTTGTACATTTCCTTTCAAAGCTTTGTACCACTTGGCATTTTCTGAAGGCATCCAGGCTGGTGGAGTCGAGAGGAGGTAAAGAATCCGGCTTCATTACTTAGCGTCACCACATATCCCTTGATCCACACAAAGGCCGCCCTAATCTATTCTCTGGTCTGAGATGTCACACACAGCTGTCGATAAATGCTTTCTGAAAGCGGGGATTTCCAGGCAGCCAAGCATATTTTGAGACTGTGGTCTGTGGAAACTTGCAGGGCAACTGCTTGGGTGTGTTTGACAGGGAGTTAATGCTTTGCTTCAGATAGCAAGACCTTTATTGTAAAATGCTAACTTGCTCATTTAAATACTAAGTTACCTGCTGAAATGGTTCTATCCATCTAAAAGAGATATTACATGTCATTTTATAACGCAAAAACAGCTAACTTATATGGTTTTAAATGGTAGCTAATAAGCGAGCTGCCCAGACTTGATATGTTTTAATGAGTATATCTGTCATTTACCGAATATACCATTAAATAGCCACCTATTTATGGCATGCTGTCTTTATTTTTTGGGAACTTGACAATCATGACAGACGTGTTGTCTAACGTTACATGTTAAACTCCACTGGATTACTGTTAACTTGATGCTTATTTTGCTGAAGATCTTATGTCTGAGAAATTTGTTGTTGTCAGTCGCTGTTCACTAATGCCAACGGTTTGTTTATCATCATTACCATACAGAGCCGGCTGACTGTTGTCGGTAGTAGCCATGAGTGTAAATCAGACCTCGATACATTCAGAACCAAACCCAGCTCCTCCTTGGGTCTGGGTTGCACAGGTCATCCCAGAGGGGACATTTTAGTTAGCTTTTTTTGAAGCCTTAGGATTAGCAAAATGCAGTTACTACGGAAAGGTGAACCTTCATCATAGATTGAAACTGTGACATTAAAACAAGACAAGACCCCGCAGCAGGGCATGATGGGAAGACTCCACCCACCCTACCGCTACAATATTTTTGAAATAATAAGGTTTGGTTTAAGCAAACACTGGATTGAAAATGGAAAACATCTTGTTAAGACATTACCGCATGGCATTTGTGAGGTCACGTAATTGCACGTTCATTCAAAATAGCTACCTTAAATCTGTAGACAAGCTAAGGGAGGAAAGATCTAGGTTGTCTTTAAAAGTATGTCAAAGAATTTTGTGTATCTTGTAAAGTATTTTAAAACAGACTTGTTATTGGGTAGCTAGAATCTGAGCGGGGATCTCAGCTGAGTTTGCCATTTGTACATCTCCTGATCCGCAGCAGACCAGCCCATATCTTCCCTTTGATTTTGGTACCGATGTCCCAGTAATGTTACTGCCCAGCTTTCCGACACGCTGAAATGCTAGCTTTATGAAGTTACCTGTACTTTCTTCTATCTCTTGCTGAACTCGAATGGCCGGGCTCTGCTCAGGTTGGCCACACCCACTTCAGTGTTTCTACACAGTGGAAAGATTTCCTTCAGAATCATTTTCCATGGTCTTCTTAGTTCAGTGTGGACTTACCTTTATTTTGTTTCCTCAGTGAGCTGGAGAATGGTAGCAAAATGATGACACTAGATAATGCAGCCTGCTGACAGGACCCATGTAACTCCTTATGACAAACCTGGAGACGGCAGGGCATTTTTCTCTACTTGTGAAGACGTGTTTGTTTGTAATGTGATAAGAGCTGCTGCGGTCAGTCAGAGAAGGATGTTTACAATGCATGTTCCCCAAGTCACCCACCTAAAAAATTACCCTAAGAAACAGAAAAATGCTTTAAGGACAGCTTAGACCTGTGTTCATTTTTTTCCCCCACTTCCAGCTTTGTTCTATGTGATCAACACTTCCATGCACATTACAGGAGATGCTGGCTCCCTGGTGTTAATATCTGTTTTGTTTGGCTCTACAGAAAATGTCTGGAAGCTTTAGCTACATCCAGGCAGCCCTTAGTTTATGTGAAAGACACTTTCCTAAACACTCTATACTACATTAGTTTTAGGCAAGTCTCATTTACACACTGCACCTCTAACATTAACTCTGTTGTTCATCTTTCAGTGAAACTAGTCATAAACACCCACAGAAAATAAATGTTATTTAAACTTGCTTCTATGGTTTTACACACTGTATATAGTACATTTGAACAGAAAAAAGGATTAATTTACCTAAACATTTAATAGCGCATTTTTTTAGTTCCCCCTTGCACATTGTAAAGAGGCGTTTGCCATTATATGGTGCCAAAGTTTTGTTGAACAAGGGAGGAGACACTTTTTTTGAGATGGCTTGTAGATTCTGAAAAGGAAAAGCAGTTCACATTCTGACGTCGTGAGCTCTCGCTTGTCTGACTTATCCCAGCTGTGTCCATTTTTAATTGTTAGTCAAAGGAAGTGAGACTTGGAGTCTCCATTTCTGACTTTGTATGTCTTATAGATGACACTGTGTGGAAACATTATGGTGCCAAATAATTGCTACTTGGGAAACCCCCATAATAGCACTTTAAATCTTTTAATTTCTCAGTGTTTAACCTTGCACTGGAAATCCCAGTTGCCAGATGATCGAGTGCTTGGTGCTGAGCCCCTTTTGACAGACTTTTGGCTGATGCAGCACTTCTTGACTTCTTCTTGACTTCCAGGTAAATTGGAAGGCAGCCAGAGTTTAGGGATCTGTACCTGCTGGTTTGCTGTGTTTTCCTTTGCTGTCATCCTGTCTTTAAAACACACCTGCTGGCAACACTTAAGAAATTTAAGAACCACACCAATGGGCTACATCTTACCTTCATTTGAAGGAGTTGCTCTGAGGTGGTGGATAGAAGTAAAGTAAATTATTAAGAAGGAACACCTGATCACCAGCACAGGGCCAAAGCTCTGAAGATGGAGAGAATGAAAACACGATACAACTATAATGATGTCTGAAGGTAGACATTTCTCCATTAGTGTATTTCCCTTGGTCAGATCAACACCCTTTACGAACATGTGGGTGGTTGTGGCTCACAAAATTGCAGTAATTTATGTTCTTTACACTAAGCTGCATTTTAAAAGGTAGTAATGATCACATGTAATGTCAGGTTACATTCTCCAATGGATGGATGTACCCGCCAAACGCACTCAATTCATTGCAGCCGAATTAGGCTCGTTTTAGTTCATGTAAAATACAATATGACAAATCTCATCATGGCTGAATGACAGGCATTTCTTGCATAAGCCAAAAGGGTCATGGAACAGCAGCAATTAAAAGTGTGCTGTACTGCAGTATTTTTTTTTCTGACAAGCTTTTGTTCCTTTATGAAATGTGTTCTAGAAATGTCCATTTTATTATATGCCACACTTTCCTTAAAACAAGGGAGTGAATATTCATGGATGCTGCAGCATTCATTGTCTCTGCAGCTAACTGCTTCACTTTAGGCGATGTGATGGTCTGTGGGGGAGATGTAGAACAGTTGTAACCCCCGTTCCGGTGCAGACTGTGCCACAGAGACGCTTTTGTACCTTTCTTCCTTACCACTTTCGTGGATATGTTGGATTTCAGACGAGCTATGGATCTAAAAACAGTGTTTGAGTCATCCTCTGAAGCTCAATGTTAAGCATGTAATGGTTTAGGTGACCTTGAACCGCATGACCCCCAACAGCAAATGACAGCCAAAAATACCGGCAGGTCACATCTCAGACCCAACCTCCTGCATGTAACGTCTGCCGTCTACCCGGGAGCTGCGCGTGACAGGCCGAGAGCGGTGCCTTGCTCGCATCTGCCCTGCTGTCAGCTGCTATAAATGTGTGCTCCATTGTACGTGCACAAAGAGCATTATTCTCCTGAATGGCTTCCCTGGGGGGCGCTCAAAGCTGTTTCACGCGATGTAGCTAACTAGCGCAATTATTTCTTGCTGGCAAATGTAAACGGTGACTCTGAAGAAATGAACAACTCATCCTCTTTCACTCAGATGTCTCACAACTCCTTCTCCCTGGCATTCTCAACATTACCTCTCACTTGGCCACTCATGGCTTCGATGTCTTCAAAACACACTTCGATGCAACCAGCACAACCAAACACATCGCAGCAGCTTAGCACTCAGTATTCATCACAATACTTGCATGTTGTTGATTAAGAGATATGTTTTGTGCAAGTCATAAATTTCAGGTTTTTTTACTGGAAATTGCTAGAATTTCTATTAATAGTTCACTTAATATAGGTGATGGCCTTTGAAGAAGTAAATTGTGTTATGTTAGATGTTTAGGTTTCAAGACTGAAGGTAAGAATTGGCCATTCTTGTACCCAAATGTTGTTAACCATTGTCGACTAGCATTGCATAACCATACTGTAATATATATTTATTAATTTATTTGTTTAGCAGATGCTTTTATCCAAAGGAACATGCAGTGTCAGAGCCAAAACCAAGAACCTACAGACTTTCAGGTTTGGACCTTTGAGCAAAGGACCACCAAACAGGCAGAGGTGGAGCAGGGAGTGATCAGGTCTCTTGTAGATATTGTGATGCAGATCCTTTGACTGTTTTTTAAACCATAACTAGAGTGTTGAACTTGATAGCAGAAGCTGTTGGAGAGGAATGAGGAAGGGAAATATTATCCATACAGTTTACATTGTAACCTTCAGTATTATGTTAAGAATAATGTATACATTTTATAGTTTAAAGCTATGCTTCATTAAGCCCCTTTGCACTATGGTTTCATTCTTTTTTCCATCCATCCATCCATTTTCATGAATCACTTCATCCTGATCTCGGAATCATAACCACATTCTTCATATCTTTATGACGTAGCATCACACAGAAGAACACTTATGTGTGAGAAGTATTTCTCGTGATCTCCACCACTTTCCAAGTGTTCTACCTTCACTACAGGTAGTTTGGTAAACTGCTACACTGGATTCAAACACCTCTGACCATGTTAAAGGGCCGTCTTCAGGAGTGTGGCTGGAGTGACTACAGAAAAGCATGATCGGTATGATACTGTAAGAAATAACTTTACAGGTGACCGCTCCTGTGTGAGAGGTGAGAAAGTTTCCAAGGTGCTTTTCCAGGTGACTATTGCATTATGGAAGGAAATGCTCTGTGGTATTATAACTATGGCGTGCTGTGTGGTTCTTGTGCGGGTCAACACAACTATGTATTATGGACTGGAAATGCTGTATTTAAGCAGCCATGGGTCAATGGTCTGTATTTCTAAAATTGTTTTTTTTTTCCCCTCTTCACTCAGCACTTATATTTCACTGCTCTCATACAGGCTTTTTGCCACCCCATATCCACCTCATTTTTCATCCTTCCCTTTTCCCATGAACTCATCTGGCTGTTTCACACAAGCATTTGTTGTAAATGAACTCTTGCTCTGAGTGTCAGTGAATTCAGGCGCAGCTGCATCCCTGTGGTGTTGTGCTGTCTAACCTTATGGAGCATAACTATTTTGCCTTTACTTTTCATATCCCTCTTGTCTGTCAGCAGACAGAGGGAATAACATGTTATCTCTCAACATGTTATGTTGCTGGCACACATTTGTTTTGGTCTCTGGTCACACACTCTGTGGTCTGGCACAGACGGGTGTGCTTCACATTTGCGGATTATTTTCAGCCCCTCTCACATGCAAAGGTGACCCATAAAATTTAATTGTGTTTTCATGGAAGGTTTCATGCTCATCAACATTTATTTTTATTCTGGAGTGGCGAGCATGTCCACACGCTGGCCATGGAGACCTGCAGTCTGTTTGTTTGTTTGTGTCACTTAGGATTGTGCTGTGACTGTTTCTGTGTCTATGTGTTGCTCTTTTGAAAATGAAAGTGGTTACACTGTATTTCACCCTGTTTTATTGTTTATAATAATGTTGTCCACAGCATTACAGCCTTTCTTAGCTGTAATTATTGGCACCATTTCTGTATGTAGAATGTCCAGGAGGGGTGGGCAGGTGCTGGCTCTTGGACCCCCAGAGGTTTATTTTTGTCCCTCACCTTTTTGTTGATTGGCAGTTTTTTTTTGTTTCCTCACCTCAGTTGCTGGCAGGCTTATCTTATTGCACTTTTACCCAGCATATTTCCTCTTGTTTTTAAATGTATAGCTGATCTCTTACCTGTAAGCTTACTTTATCTGTTATATCTCTTCTGTTGTTGTAAACTGCTGTTCAGCTCTGGGCCACAGTGTGAGAAGACGCTCTCTATGAAAATAAATTGAATTGAAAAAATTGTACACGTAGGCATGTGTATAAACGCACATATCTTTTTGGGCTTTGTGTTAATGGAGCGTTATCTGTGAATCGCTGTGTGTGTGTGTTTGTGTGAACGGCTGCCCTGAACATTTTGTGCTCTGTGCCCCTGCAGGAGGGATGCCTGCTCCTGAGCAGCCTCCACCCACAGAGGAGGGGCTGCTGCTGACTGCTCGAGAGGCGTCCTCCACCTCCTCCCCCTCCTCGGTCGATCGCATGGAGCCCCACAGTGTCGCCACCAACATCCTGGCCTCCGTCAAAGAGCAGGTGCTGTCCACTGCTGTCACTCACACCGTCTTCTTTGCCTTTCATTGGCCAGATTTTGTCCCTGATGTCCTTGTTATCATTTTTGCTGTTTCTTCTATTGGGCTGACACAGCAGGTAGCTCTGTAACCCTGAAGCTACTGGGCTATGGATATGGCTTCAAAGCCAGAACGAGTATGTATGATTGCCCTGTGTTGGGCTGGTGTCCCATCCATGGTGTACTTTGCCTCAGACCTTGCTCTGGACCACCATGACCCTGTACTCGACAAGCAATTACTGCTGCTGAATAACTGAATGTTTCTTGTGCTCCCCTAGGAACCACACACCGTGTCACCAGTTTATAAAGTAACGTTTATAAAGTAAACCTTCACAAAAATCGTCCTTTCGAATGAGTCATACTTAGTGTGACTGTGGTGTGAGATATAAATCAGGCAGTCCAGCATCGGTTAGCATTCAATTGAGCATTGGAATGGGCAGAACAAGTGACCTTAGTGATTTTCAACATGACATGATAATTGGTGCTAGGCGTGCTGGGTCTAGCATCTCCCAAATGGCTGTCGTGCTGGACTTTTCACACACAACTGTTTCAATGGTTTACCAAGAATGGTCCAAAAAGCAAAAAAATGCCAGCAATGGTGATCCTCTGAATGAAGACAGGTTTGGATCAGAGGGATCAAAAGAGAATAGAGAGAATCATGCAAGCAACCAGACAGAGTACATCCAGGCAAGTCACTTGCAATTTCTACATGATGAAACAGAATAATGTGCAGAATGTTGTCGGATGGGCTACAACAACTAAAGACCAGGTCAAGTGCAGATGCTATCAGCAGAGAATAAGAAAGCACATCTCAAGTGGTCACAAGAGCATCAAAATTGAACAGCCGAAGTGTGGAAAACAGTGAATCTAGTGAATTCCTTTTGTATCTTACTGAAGGGTTAGAATTTGATACAAGCAACATGAGCCTGTGGAGCTATCCTGTTTGGTGTCAACAGTACAGCCTGTTGGTGACAATATGATGGTGTGGGGAGCATTTTCTTGGTACACTTTAGGCATGGAGTATCTGAACATCGTTGCTGACCAAGTTCATCCTTTTGTGACCACAGTTTATCCACACTCAGATGGACACTTCCAGCATGACAGTGCACCGTTTTCAAAGACCAATATCATTACCGAATGGTTTCGGTAACATGACAGCAAATTTGTATTGCTTCAGCCACCTGAACAGTATACAGATTTTAACCCTGTCGAGCATCTTCGGGATGAGGCGAAAGGGCTGTCTGTAGCAAGACTGTGCAGCAACAATACAACACAATCATCTCCACATGATCCAACATTCCTATATGATACATCCAGCATCTTGTAAAATCTATACCCAGACAAATTCAAAGTAGCCACAAGATTCTACTAGATGGGTGTACCTAATAATCTGGTTACTCTGCGTACAGGTCCTCTGTCTACAACAGCAGGGCTTTAACCTCAACCACTAGGTCACATATAGCCATACACACCACAACCTCAACTTTTTTCCTTTATGACAAATGGTTTTCCTTTTCGTTCTGAATTCTAGTGCAGACTGTGGCTGTAAGTTTACAGGATTTTTAAATTAAAATAAGAACAGTGTTTGGAGGCAGCAGTGGCTAAGGGCTTTGATGAAGGGCAGCACTGTGGTGCCGCAGCCGGAGGAGAGTCCAGGACGGATGCAGAAATGAATGTGGAGAAGGCAGCTCCTTGCCCCAACCCGCCTGGCCACATTCCCCATCTCGCATGGCAGCACTCCAACCCCCCCCCCATCTCTGCTGCTCTGTTTGTTTACACAAGCCAACAGAAAGGAGGGCTCTGACTGTTCGACACCTGTCACCGGGATGTCCCCACTCGCGGTTGGTACCGGCCAGTCTGTGAGCGTCCTGACTGGAGTCTGTGTGCCACCAAAGGCTTTGTGGTGGAGACTGTGGAGGCTGGAATGTAACTCCTGGTCTGTGTACAAGTAGTCCCTGAGGGCTGGGGAAAAAAAAAACACCACGGGAAACCAGCAACCATACGGAGGTTTGTTGCCATCACTAGGGAAATGGGTTTTTTTTTTTCATTTTTTATGTGAGGTTTTCCTCCAATTGTGCAAAAAACAAAACTGATGTGGGACACCACCAGCCCAAACATGTACATTCTCAGCATCTTTGGTTGCTGCAGGGGAGTGACACTTGTGGTAAAGTCCAGTCATTTAGCGTTCAATCCAGTCTGCCTAATCGCCCATCCAGGAGAGTTATCCTGTCTGCTTCTCCGACAGTCCCATTCTCCACGCTGGCCTGATTCTCCCTTCTGCGCGTTGCTCCCATCGTGTGTGTGAGATGCCCCCACCACTCAGACCACTCCAGTTATTCCCCGAACCATTTTTTTATTCCAGTTCTCTAGCCATCTGGATTTTGACTTTTCTTCCATCGGACTCAACCCTAACATGTTAGAAAATGAATTTTTACTTGCATTCCCTCCAATATTTATAATGCTGTTAAAATTTTATTTTGTCAAATGGGTATTTTTCGTAGTTGTTTTAAGGCTATTTTTAACCCCCTGATCTCCCATGTAATGGAAATGAAAGAATACAGTACAGTAGAATGTGAGGTTTTGAGGGAGATACGCAAGCGTTTAATCGCTTCAGCCGCGCTACATCAGGTCGGCGGCACTGATGTGGCGAACAATTTTTTTTTTTTTTTTTTTTTTAATTGGAAATTTCCACACAGTTATCAAGAGAAACTGAGGGGCTGAAGATATTTGTTAATTTGTTATTGTATAAATCAGGGCTATGGTGGTTCACAGCCTGTTCTGGAAGCCATACAGGACACACCCTGGACTGAACGCCAGTCTATGCCAAGTAGAGAATGGAGGAATTTGCACAAAAATAATTACCATCTTTTTGTCTCTATAATTCAGTCATTCTGTTTTACACATCTTTCCCATTCCAGGCATTTGTTGATGTGTACGTTCGGTTGGAATGGTGAAGCTCACGCCCCTTTGACAGCAATGTGTTTCATTTCACATGCCCCCCTACCGCCCCTTTTTTGACTAGCTTAGCTGTGTGCATCAGTTCACTTAGTACTTTGTCTCCTTCGCTGTTGCAAATGGCCGGTATCTGGTGATCAGACATCCTTAGTGTCCATTTGTATATTGCTTGTGTGAAATGACCTTGCTGTTAATGTCTCGGGTTGTAACCGGAAAAGAGCTTTTTTTGCACCTCTGTCAGGTAACTGCTTTCTGGTTCCTGGAGCAGCAAGTGTAGGACACAACGTGGTTACGCCCCGAGGTTTGAGTGGGACACAGTGGGCAGATCCAAAGCAGACTTCAAATATTATGACTTGCGTGACAGATATGAATTCCAAACAGTTCCCTGGTTGTGGAGGCCACCAAAGGAGCTCTATTTAGCACCCTCCCAGGAGCAGCACAGTGTGGCAGTACCGTAGGACAGAGGCAGAACACCCAGCTCATGTTGGTTCAGTATTGCAGTGCTCCTTTCTTAGCCAACTATGATTATGATGATTATTGTTGTTGTAATTGTTACTGCTATTAACAACTCTTTCCAAGGGGACTTTAAATACTAGGGCCAGTACATTAAACTACTTACAATTATCTAATCATTCATACAAACCAGTAATTTAACACACATACTCACTTTATAGTTTAAAGTCACCAGTTTACCAGAAACGCGTGTCTTTGGACTGTGGGAAGAAACCCCACACAGACACTGGGAGAACATGCAAACTCCTCGCAGAGTAACAAGGGAAGGAACCTAAAACCTATTCTGTAGCACAGATGCTATGAAGCACCGGCGCTATCGACTGCACCACCATGCAAAAGGCAGACCCCCAGCAAGGATCTCATTGACTGGCCTGCCTACACATCCATAATCTTACACAGAGTTAGAGGTAGAAGAACCACATTCCTGTTTTGTGCTGCACTGACACAGTGGACAGAAGTGGTTCTGAGCTGAGAGTCCTTGAAATGCTGCTCTGTGTATGTGTGTGTGTGTGTGTGTGTGTGTGTGTGTGTGTGTGTGTGTGTGTGTGTGTACATGAACGCTGAGGTGCCGCAGTACCGTCCCAACTGGCTGTCAGTCACTCAGCCAGTGCTGAATGTGCTTCATTACCTTCAGAAGTAACACCCTGGTAGTCCTGGAAAAGCTGATAATTCGTTCTGACTTCACCCTCTTTTTCCCCTTTCTGTGGTTCTGCTAACTGCTGTGTACTTCTAACATCAAACGTGTCATTTGATCTAATGATAGTAAACTGTCTTTCCTCTGGTCAGTTAAAAAACAGTGGAAATGCCCTTATTTATATGTGTGTCTCCCTGAGGCAAAAGGGAGATTGCAGAGATTAAGCTCAGGCACAGAGATGTGGTGAATGTGGCCCTTTATTTTTATTTATTTATTTATTTTTTTTTAGGGACATTTTCTTTGTGTCAATTATAACAGGATGCTAGGAACAATGCAGCGGGGTGTTGCAGCAGGTGAATGACCACCTTGGTCAGGGTCTCGAGGTTTGGTTTAACTCTTTAACCTGCGGGGAAAAGATTACATTTTTACGTCACTTGCATTATTATCATTTGTCCCTGGAGTCACAACCAGCACATGACTTTTAGCAGAGCCTGGGACAACCGTGGCCCTAATCCAGGTTATGTAATCAGGAGCTGCTGTGTTTTTGCCTGTTTAACCACGAGTGGTTTTGCTGAGGTCACCACATTTCCACGGGTGCAACTCCAGGGCCGTGGACAAATAGGGGCCATCCATAATCTCACTGGATCAAGTGGGACAAGAGCTTCGTGCACCGCTCAGCCCTACTCTGTGTGTGTGTGTGTGTGTGTGTGTGTGTGTGTGTGTGTGTGTGTGTGTGTGTTAGGGGAGAGAGCAGGGTTTCATCATGCTTAGTCAACTGGAGCAGAAAAAACACTTCAGTACACTATGCTGTATCAGGAACTCTGCTGAATATCAGTTTTTGGTTTCTCACAAAACTTGTGCTTCTCCATACTTTACCTGGCAGCACCCAGACATTTTATCAGCCAGTTCCCCCAGCATATCAGCATAGAATTCTTTCTGGCACACCGTTGAACCTATGTATAAAAGTGTGCAGTTAGGCGGAGACCCACACGACTTTGCTTCTCACCGCCTTTTACAAAAAAAAAAACTGCTGCTGTGCAGTTTTCCTTATTCGCTTTGTTGGAGTCCAGTGCACCAAAAGACTGCGCAGTGTTGCTGTGCAGCATGAGCCTGGCGTGTTCACGGCCCCCAGTGGGCCCTCAGAACTGGGCTCCCGAGGTCACCTTGCTCCAAGAGATGAACACAGAAATGAATACATAAATCAGGAATAAAGATGTGACTTGAACTGCCCTCCCCTTGGCTGTGCATCATCTCTGCTTTGTCCAGGTGTTTTAGTGCCATGTCACTGTCACTCCCATTTCCTCCATTTCAGTCACATATTTTTATTTGTACATGTGTTTAGCGAACATTTTTCTTCAAAGCAACTTACAGTGGGTTACCCATTTATACGGCCTGGTAGTTGTTACTGGAGCAATTCAGGTTAAGTATCTCGCTCAAGGGTACTACGGCAGGAGGTGGGATTCCATTTATTATTCCATTCGGCCTCGAGTGATCCTCTGTATTGGCTATGTTTTTGTTTCTTTCTTGCTGGAGGACTGAGAGCGGTAGCACCGGGGGGGGGGGGCTCAGTTCTGTCCTTTTCTCTCCCACGCAGCAGCAGAATAAAAGGCGAAAGAAAATGGGTGAATTTGCTGCGTTGGCCACAACGTCGCGGCTGTAGATGACAGAAGGCCACTCATTTCGGGTGGAGAGGCACAGTCTCCCTTTGCACCTTATCTGCTCTCCCTTCTCCTCCCTGGTGATGGACAGGTGGACAGGGGCGGGGGAGGACTCTGAGCGTAAGTGCTCCGACCTCGATTATAGCTGTAAAAAATGTACGCCTGGCTCACGGGTGATTATCTGCGGGGAGCAGGTTACAGAGCCAGAGCGCCAGCAGCCGGGCCATGCCGCCAGGAAACCGCAAGGAGGAGGGGGTTTAATCTGCTCAGTCCATGACGTGATGAAGGAGGAGCAAAGAGCTGTGCCTGGCTCACGGTCGCCCGCTTCCCTTTACCCAGTTGCCACCATCCAGCCTCTGCAGCATTGGCGTCCTCATCCCTGGCAAACCGCTTGTGGAGTCTCAGGGGAGGGGGGTGTGTGGGACATCATGGACAACGCAGGCCGTCATGCTCTTGAGTGTCTCTGAACCATCTGAGGATGTGCCTTCCTGTCTCGGCTGGACCCTAAAGCTGCCCAGCTGCAGTGGAGCCACACGCTCGCAGGTAACTAACTGATAGGGTGCAGGACAGTGCCTTTCTGTCCACGTCTGATCCAGGTGTCACCTGCCCCAGCTTCCTTAGAGGACAGCACCATAGAACTGGTGTGTGCCATAGTCCCACACAGGCATGCACCCTAGTAAATCGTGGTAGCTTGCTGTATACTTGTTTGGTGGCTGCTGGGAGGTTTTAAAGAGCTGTGATTGTGTTACATTTCAAAATCGTCATCTTCATGGCCTTTTATTAGAATCTCTAATTTAGCAGAGGTTTAGTCAGAATCTTTAGTTTTTTTTTTTTATTTATAACATGCTTTCTGGCTGATTAGAATCCTTTTGTGAAAACAACTGTTCATTAGAATGAAGGTCCCTTACATTTTGTGTTCTGGCAGGTTAGTGTGTTGGTCTGTATGGCAGTTAAAAAAAAAAAAAAAAACTCAGTGCCCACTGTCTTAAGTATTTAGGGCTGTGCTCTCTGCAAAAGCTGGAGAGATGGACTGCCTTTCAGACAGCCCCTTAGAAGGGGTCACTATACCGGGTCTGCACGTGACCGTGTGTGTGCAGAAATGCACAGATGGGTTCAGGCGTGTGCACACACTCTTGTACGGCCATACCTTCCAAGGTTATGTCTAGTATTTGATTCTCTTGAGATACATATTCGTGGTCTTTGGTAAAATTGGATTATTATTACAAGTAATAAACAACATTTGTGATAATAGCTAATAGCTGCACCACACACAGAAGAAGGCTGAACAAGAAGGGAACTCTTCCCGCGTGTCACGGTGGAAGAAGGGAGGATATTGTGTTCTGCAGTGTTAAGGCGGGGCAAAGGCGATCACCAGCTGCACACAGCAATTTAGGAAAAAGCTCTGCAGATCCTGCCGTTCTCTCTGTTTTTCTCCGTGATAAAATGGCAATTGATAAGATGTTCTGCTTAGATTAACTGCATCCTCTTGTATGGAGCAGATGGGATTCTCACTGAGGAGGCACCAGAAGCAGTCAGGCCCGTTGCTGGCAGTAAAGCTACAGCCAATCATTCTTCTTCCTCTTCTTCTTCTAATGGCCTTTTAAACAGGCGGCGAAAGACTCCACATCTGCTGCCAGAGTTCAGAGTTGAAAAAATGTCCTCGGCCTTGGCATCTGTAAGCTGTACTCCCTCCTTGCAGGGTTTGCCATCCTCGTTGGCGGTATTTCATTCCGTTTTGTATTTTTCGTCCCCCCAGTTGTCTGAGAACATGTGTCACAGTGCTCCTTGGCATGTATGGCACAATTAATATCCATGCTCTGCCAAGTTGTAATTATTGGCTCCATTAGGCTCAACTTGATGCAAGACCCAGTGATATTATGATTTGTGACTTGAGAACTAAGTGCAAAGTGTGCGCGACTTTAATCTGCCTTTTGAGTGCCTTCTCAGTAGGGTTTTCGTGGAGGAGATTAAGACACGGTCTTCTAGCATGGGGGGCCCAGTTTAAACACAGGAGATTAACTGACGGGCAAGTTTTTGTTTGAAAGAGTCCGCCAGGACTTGTACCATATGGACCAAAGATCTGTTTGTTTACACAGGGGAGCCTCTAACATTAAGAATAGTCGTTCTCAAATATACCTTTGGTTTCAGATATTTAGATTATACATATTTGCTATCCTGGCGGAAGCTGCCAAAGCAGAAAAAAAATGCCCCGGTTTGTTTATTCGCGAGTTCAAAAATATATATTTTTAGGTATGTACTTCAAGAGAACAACTTTTCTGCAGGGGAAATTATGTTAATTCTAACTGGTTTTAACACTTTTGAAAAAAATAATACTCCGCTGTGGCAAGGTTCTTCTAACAATAAATTCTGTCTCAGCTGAATGTTTATAGCTCTTTTGTAGGATCTGAAATCGGTACGTTTTAAAATTCGTCTCGTGCAGTGGAAGCTCCATCAAACCTTTTGGTACTCTGTGAGGCATTTCACGAGACGCAACTGACCAAGGTTACCTTCTCCGGTTCAAGTCTTCAGGACATTGTGTAGCTGCAGTGAGCTGAATGTTTCTCCTCTGGAAGGATATGTATGTTGAATACATCAGTGGGTGCCAGTTGTGTCCTACAGATCACATCACAGAGGCATCCTACAAGGAATGGGGGGACTCTGTTCCTTACTATCCCTCCCTTCACTCCCCCACTCAAAGTTGGGTTAACATCAGCAAAAAGGGCCCCCAGAGAAACTTTCTCTCTATGGCCACTGGGGTCATCACTGCTGTGTTTTACAGAAGTGGGCATCAAACCCACTACTTAATGCTATTATGTGCATGCTGGTTTTCAGTATGATACCTTTCCCAGGTGTAATTTTGGTGTGTGGTTTACCTTTTTTATAGATTTTTGCACTGAAATCTGGCATTTTGTGAATACACTGCAACTGGGAAATAGCCATAACAGTCATTCCAAGTAAAAAGTATGAAAAATATGAAGGTAATTAAGAAGTGAACTACAGAGGCCTGGATTAAAAGCTGCAGAAACAAGGCCTGACAGAGAGTGAGTTTGTCCCATGGTCAGTGAGTGGTCATAGCATTCTGTGTACTGGACACGAGTGGGAGATTAAACCCGTGATTCTCTAGTGCCGACCAGTAGAGAGGAGAAAAGGTGATCTGTCCACTCAGTTCCCACAAAAGTCCCTCTGCATAGTTACACCTCTTTCTTTATGGTTTTTCTTTTAAATCTCTTCACTTTTTTGAATCCTCTACTAAAACTTGTGCACTGAGTATATAACCTCACCTGGGAGTGGGATATGTATAACTGGAGTTTGGAGTACTTAGAATCCTGCAGGATATCGGTCTTGAACTTGGTCCGTATATGACTTTGGCTTGGAGCATTTATTTCTTTAACTTTTGAGTGTATGTAATCTTAGTTTGAAAACTCAGCACCAAAACTGGCTTCCTATTCTATCACAATGTGCCAAAGGTGTGGTAGCTCTACCAGTCTTTCTCTCACACACACACACACACACACACACACACACACACACACACACAGAGAGAGAGAGAGAGACCTCTGAGTTGGAAAACGTCGGCTGGTTACATCATCCCCTGGACATTGCTGGAAATGCTCCCTTCCAGATAAAAACTCCTGCTTCTTTAGAATCAGAAGCAGTTATGTGATTCTCCCCAAGCCACCATCCTAATGATGGCACTCTCCCAGGTACAGTGTACGAAGACTTCACCAGATGAATGGCTTGTTGGTTATTTAGCACAGTAGAGACCCTCACCTTCACACAGCTGGTTTAAAGCAATTCCTCATTTGAGTCGTTTTCTGAGGAATGAACTGTTTACAGTTTGAAGGCTACTTGCGTGAACGACAATGAAGGGCTGGACCCATTTCATTGTGTTGACAAGTGTGCTTAAGGGTCAGTGGGTACTGCACTTGTTAAAGCTATCGCCATCCAGTCGAAGGACCTGGGTTCAAACCTCCACTCCGGCTGTAGTGCCATTGAGTGAAGTACTTACCCCGAATTGCTGCAGTTACCCAGCTGTGTAAATGGGTAAATAATTAGATGCGACTTATTGCACAAACCCAACGTTCCAAGTTGTCTAGGACAAAGGTGTCAGCTAAATAATAGTTACTACTGTAGAAAAAGAATACGAGCAAATTCTGGCACGAGGATTCTGAAGTCTAATGCAGCAGCTTGTATGAAAACGCATCCTTATGCACCGTTGTATTTCTTTGGTACAGTCACCTGAAGTGGCACATTAACTATACTTTTATAAACCCCTTCATTCCATCAAGGTTATGATTTACAATGCTTCATGGTGCACTTTTAAAGGCAAGGTTACTAGATAAATGTAGAAATGTAGATGAAAATACAAGGCTGTTTTTCAATGAAGCTTCCTCATCCATTACTCGTCACTGTCAATTTTTTTTTTTCCTGAGCCTCAGCTCCATAAAGATGCATTGCTTCACAACCACGAGAGTCTGGGAGTGTGTGTTCTGCATTTGGGACCAGGTATGTCCCTTCAGCTGCTGGCTTGCTGCCACTTCATATGAAAATGACCTGCAGTTACATTTATTTATACCTGCAGGTGATGTTTCCATTCAACCGCGTATTTGGAAGGACATCGTCTTTGTTGGGACGCCCAAACTGCAGTTCTTGACAAATCAGCAGTGCTTACGTTTTCGTCGGGTCTAATAGCGTGTGTCACAGTCGCTCGCTGTCCTCAGGCTTCCTCAGCAGGCTAGATTTCCCAGCAGCCTGCCTTCCCAATGAGCACCTGGTGATGATGATGATGTTCATTCCACGTGGCAACAACATCACTGTCACGTAAACTGATGGAATGTTAGAAAGCACAGTGTGTCAGCAAAGCCAGCAAGTTGAGTTGGTAGATGGATGTTCCTAGTGTGTGAGCCCAGTGTGGAGTGCCAGGGTATTAAGGCCTGCAGTGACCGGCACTCTGGCATTTTAGGCTGCAACTGTCGATGTGCAGCTGTTAGCAAAGAACAAACTACAGTATTGACTGGCTTGTTTGCACAGAAGCTAATTATGCTTCCCTCGCTCTGCTCGCTTGTGGTGGATTAGAGTCATGCATTCATGGTCATTCATAACTTCTACATGAATTTTGTCTTGAACACGTACATTTGTGCTAACGGAGGATAAAAGCGTGTTCTAGGTTAGGAAGCACATCTTCTTCTTAAGATGCTTCAGGTTAGATGTGTCATGTGTGCTTTTTGGGAGCCAAGGTTTACATGCCTTTCTCCTTGTGCTGTAGGACAATGATTGTTTGCAGTAATTACTGCAGGTTTAGATGGACGCACTTCCCTGCTGGATCTGCTGAGTCAAGGACTCAGAGAGCCTGCAGGCTCTTTGAGAGGAGTCTCCAGCAATGGAGTTAGATTAAGTGGATAAAGGGATGTCATTCATCTGTCTTTGCCCTTAACTGGACAGGTTCTGATTCAGCAATCGGCACCTTGGGACCACGGTGGGGACACTAAATAGAGCAGACCTGGGACTGATACAGTGGCATCACAAGCCACATGTGCCATTATCACCCATGTCTCTTCTTCAGCAAGGGATTGTGGGGTTTGATGGAAGGGCTTGTTCTTGGTAAAAACAAATACATTACATTTCTAGGGTAGTTGTTGCTGCACTTTCCCTGATGAGGTGGCTCAACAGCCTGATGAATGCACTCTATTTCACACTTGACACATTCTTTGAAAATATACAAAATTGCATATAGATGTAGAATAAACAGCTATGAGCAATGATCTCATTTGTAGACCCTTTTTCACTTGTGCTCTGTCTGGGCCCATCCAGATGGGTGTTCATTGTAGCGAGTCGGCAATATAGATCTAAGGAAGAGCTTGTTAAGTGTGCTGAAATTTGTTTTTATTAAGTGTTTTTTTTTTTCCCCTCCCTCCCATACACTTAATAACGCATCGGTTTATCAGAGTGCCCAGGCCGGGTGTCTGAGGACACTGAAAGGAAACTCTGTGAAACTCATTTGCACCGAAAGATCACCGTAGAGCCCTGGAAGACTCATGGCAATAAGTCACAGTGATGATCGTTGTTGTGTCTCGCAGCACTAGCAGATGCCATGAAAGGCAGATGGGACCAAATTTTCGCCGCGGGATGGGAAATATCCGCTCCCCCTGTCTGTGAGGGAGGCATGCTGATCTGAAAGATGTACTCTGAGAGTTGCAGCCCCCTCACCCAGGAATGGAGGGCCAGGACTATTCCAGTCACTAGATCAGCTCTTTATGGGCCTTATGGCTACAGCAGATGCCACTTTTTGCACCAGTTACATCACAGAAGCATTGTTTCATTACAGGGAAACCTCTCCGTGTTTTTTGGCAGGGGGAACGTTATTAACCCATTCAGCACACATTTGATATGGTAGCAACTGGGGTCTGTCCACAGAGGGCCAGAGGAGACAATGGAATTATGGGTTTACATTTAAAGCAAGCAGAGCTTAATACCAAGTAGAGTAGTTTCATTTAGAAATGTGTTAGGCACCACATGGGCATTTTAAATTCTTTTTGCCAGTCATCAGTTTCAAACTTTGTATGGTACCTTTTCTGGAAGTTACGTGACAAGTTGCTTCCATCCAAGATAGGTGGCACTCATCACTAAGCCTTTCCCACCTTATCTCCCCTGGGGAGAGTTCAGGCTCCCGAAGGCCTGCGTCCCCTCTATCTATATTTATATCAAAGCTGGGCTGAGCCATTTGCGTCTCTGCAGCTCTGCTTACTCAGCGTGAAATTGTGTTTGTTTGATTTTCTCGTGCTCTCATCGTACACGAAGTACCTCTGTTCCAGCTGTCACTTTCATTAAAACATCTCCTGCATGTCACCCTAGAAGAACTCCTCCAAATCACAGCATTTAACCATCGATCCTGACAGCCTGCTCTTCCTGCAATGTTGTTGTCTGAATGCCAGATCGAGGCCATGTTTCCTTCTGATATCACATGGTCATTTATCAGGGCTGATATTATTTTGCACGCAGTGCCTCTGCTTTGTGTAACGCCTAATGCCACGAGGTCTTCCAGATAACAGGATTGAGAAAATGAAATTGCGGTTTACTTTACTGGCAGTTTCATTGTTCTGTATTATATAGTCTCTATTATGGTTTTTTCAATGTGGAACCAGTTCTGATGCTCATTTGTTTAATAATTTTCCCTCAGTTTCATAATGTGTTTTAATGTTAAGCCTGTTTTTGCAGAGTTTCACATTGTTTGCTGATTTATTTTTTTAAATTATTTTTTCACTGTGCCAGTAAATTCCATGTTAAATTTACTATTGCATGTGTGTATAGTTGCGGTGAATTTCCCCAGCGTAGCAAACTGTTTTCCTCTGAGGGCCCACAAGGTCTGTCTTTTATGGATGGCAGAGCAGTATAAGCTTACAGCTCTGGAAAAGCACAGTTTGCAAAGTGTCTGCCAGTTTTTTTTTGTTTTTTTTTTGGTTTGTTTAAAATAATTTCAAATTGTTTTTAGTTGAAAAACTGCACACTAAGAATAGGCCTAAAAAGCATTGGTCAGTTCGATTTGTTTGTCAAATTATCTTCTGGAATGTTCACTGAGAAAACTGGACTGTTTAGTCTGAGACAGTGATGTTTTTAATGACTTTGCTTTGAGCTGAGAAAGAATTTATTACGTGAAAATGTGCATTTTATCAAAACATCACTTTCTGCAGCAGAGAAAATAATTTTCTATAGAATAATAATTTTATATATTTGAAATAAAAAGGATTGGGAAGTGTTGGGTATGAGAGGGGACTGGATGCACAGATAGATGTATTTTTCTTCTGTGTGGTATTGGAAGTCAGTTGATGATGTAGCTCTGGTGCTTTCAGCCCCTCCACTTCTGCTCTCACCCCTCAATTTTGGGGCTGAGACCCAGATGCGTAGTGCACTCTAAGAACAAGCATCACCAAATTGCCTCTCAGAGGTGAGGTCGAGTTGAAGCGGGCGAGAGCATCACACTCTTAGCCTACCCTCTTCGTTCTGTAGTAGAATGTACCCGCGGTATGATAAATCTCTTAGCTGTGTGAGGCTAGGAGGCATTAAAACACATAATGGGGGGTGTCCATGGAGATGTGGAGGAGCTGGTGGTGGAATAAGTGGCTAGCATGGGGAAGTATGGTAGTGTGGGTCCTTGGGGTCCAGTACAGAGGAAATGGAGGCACAGAGTGTAGCCTTCCAGCAGATGATCATTGGAGCAATTGGTCCCTCAGGTGTTCCATCGGGAAGAGTGAGACTACCTACTGGAAATGAGTTGGAAACAACCCCTCCCTGTTTTACACAAAATTGTTTTTGTGGTTTGTGTCTGTGTGTGCTATCGTGATTTGGTACTGCAGTGACGCGCCATGGCTGAAACTGTTGCTGTGGCTGTCTACTGTTTTACTTTCTTCTCACTGTCAGACATCATTGTTACAGAGAGCTGACCCAGCTGTCCCTTCTCTCTTGCCGTAGGAGCTCCAGTTTGAGCGGCTGACTCGGGAGCTGGAGGCCGAGCGGCAGATTGTGGCCAGCCAGCTGGAACGATGTAGACTGGGGTCCGAGTCTCCGGGGGCCGCCAGTGCCAGGTATACAGGGGCCACGGTGAACCTCCCCCACACCCACAGAAGCTCATGGTACCCGTTGGCTCAGCCAGCTGCTGTCTTTCCTGCTGTGAGAGAGCGAATGCAGCATTAGATTATTGTCTGCTGGACACAGTGGCTTGGAATTTACTGCACCACGTAGACCATTTGAAGGTACAACTGTGATTCCCCAACATGCTGTGGTAGTGTCACTAAACTGCTTGCCGGGTGAAGGATGCGCTGTTATCTCAATGGGAAGTGACAGAAGCAGGGATCATCTTGGGGGCTATGGGAAGCCTGTTTATATCCCACCTCCTGCCCCAGCACATTTGAACAAGGTACTTATCTTGAACTGATACAGTAAGGATTACTCAACTGTAAATTGGAGAATGGCATCAGCTAAATAATTTTTATTAAGGAGATAAATCAAATTAATGTCAAATGGAAAAGAAAAGTGGGGCAATCAGAAGCAACTTATGGTGCCGTTTCCATTTTCTGGATAACGGTGGCATTTTCAACGGGAGCCTGGCCAGCTGCACACAGGCTTAGCTGGACTCGTATGATTAGGTACGTTTGCGCTCTATGATGGTTTCATTCCTGGCCACTTTTTTTACACTTCAGTGAAATATGTTGCCACAGTAGACTTTGTGCTCAGAACCACTCTGGCTCATCTTTACACAAACTTGTCAAGATGCAACTGTTTGTATGTTGAGCAGGGTATATTGCAGAGCTTTATTTTCTGATTTGGTGACCCCTCCTGAGCCCTTGTGTTTTCTCACGGGTTATAATATACAGAGGCTGCCATGTACCTGCTCTTGAACGCTGCGGCACATCCACCGTGCAGTGATTCTACCAATAATTGGGTGAACTCTTCTTACTAGGCAACATTTTCTTTTTTTAAACATTTACCTGCACCATTACACATCACAACTATTTTTTTCAGCCATATAATGTCTTTATGTAACTGCATGATATGTCGATGGTGTTATGCAGTTGTTATAGTAGCTGAGATGAAGGAAATAAAAAAAAAAATTTTGTTTTTCATTTGAGATTGGGGGAAAAAAAAATATCACAGGTTCATTGTCCGAGACCATCCCATGGAATTGTATGGGAGGAAAAATCCTGCAATAAACATTCATATAATAGGCTTTATGTTGGATTTGTGTCTCAGTTTTCCTAATTCATTTTTAGCATACTGCCGCAGTAAGTTTTTCCTGTGAAAACCAAATTATTGCCCAGGACTGGACTCTTACCCCTATTATCCCCCAGAATCAGTTCCAAATCACTGCACCCTTAGCTGGACAAGCATGTATTGAACACAGGTGAATCGATGGATGTACAGATGGATTAATGGAAGAATGGCGAGAATTTCCCTGTTCCAACTGCAGCTGATTTTTTTTTTTTTTTTGCAAAATGTCTCTCTTTGAGTCATTAAGTCTCCCCTGTTCATCCCTACAGTCTAATGCTTAATATCGCTTAACAGATCTCATTTTAGCCTCCTTCAGACATAAATTTCTCCCCGTGATCAAAAGCACAGAATACATTGTTAGAGCAGTAAGTGACAGCTGCCTCTCAGCAACCCTGTCCAGAAACCAGTATCACTAGTTTTAGGATAGACAACACAAGTGTCTAATCACATCAGTCCACTTCAGCATCACATTAGTAATCGCACCACTCAGGCTGTGAATTGGGATAACATGGGTTTTATAAAGGTCTGGAAGATGATGAAAATGATGAGTCTCTACAGCAAAACTCTCGCAATTTATACATACAGGCATAGGTGCACAGTGTAGCTTTTGATCTCCATGACGTCTCCAGACATCTGCAGCTCCGACAGTTCCACTTTATGACGTCACCACCTCTTCCCACCGGTGTCCCCTTTCCTTCCCTCTGGTAATCTCAAACAAGGACTGACTTCTAGGCTGGAAATTTCTTGGCTTTCTTTGAGTGTCTCCAAATAGGATTTGGGGGTCGTGAACACAGTGTACTGCAGACAACATACCGTGCTTCAGGAAGTCTGGCTGAGACCATGGTTTATGAACTTGGAACAGCATTGCTGGGAACTCTCTGGTTGTTGCACGTGGAGTGTTGTGACAAGAAAGAGTCCAGATGCTTTTGCACATCAGTAGAACCCCTGCTGGACTTTAGGCCCTGCTTAAGTTTCTGCATGAAGTGTTCGGCAGGTCCATTGGTTGGACTTGGAGCAGAACAAATATGTTGAACACCGTTGCTATTTAAGAAGTTTGCAAAGTTTCCAGAAGTAAATTTTAGTCCATTATCACTGATGACCTTCTGGTATGCCATAGTGGCTAAAGTGATTCCACAACACCTTAATTCTCTTTTCTATCATTATTGATTCCATTTGTTGCAAATCTGACCACTTTGAATAAGCATCATCTATGATTATATACATCTGTCCTTTGCACATTTTCCATTATTTCTCCTCTACTGAGAGAAAGCGTAAGAAGAAACTAATGATAAAGGTGAACATCAGCACAAACGTTGGAAAGTTTCAGGCCTCAGCACAATATGGAATGGAGGTTATAGTGTTTGGGGTGGCTGTGGAGAAGTCATAACACTGCCAAGCTTCTCCTCTCACAAAAAATGCAGTGTTTCAGTGCATATTAGATACTATAAAAGCGAGTGATTCTACCCACAACACACCCCACCCAAAAGGAATTCAGGGGTCATTGTTCAAGGTAGTAATGTACAGGTGTTTTCCTGTTACAGCCTTACTGTACTTCTACTTACTTCTTCTGCATGAGTTTACCTAGATGGACACTTGACTTTTAAGGACACTGTAGTTGGTCCTGCTAATTGACAATCACAGCTTTGCAGATGCTTTTAATAACTGAACATTTCAGACTCAGATGACCAAAACAATGAGTAGTCATGCCCTAGTGAAATAGATTAAAGTGTTGAAAATAGTTTTCAACCTTCAGGCATTTCTTTAGGTAAATATGATGGTGCTCAACTCAGTAGAGCACACTTGAGTAGTTGCATCTCTGCCATCAAAAATGATCTATGTATGATGTAAGCAGTGTATGGAACTCACCTCTCTGGTATCAGTCTGTATCCACTATGTCACTGTTCAAAATGGTCCAGGGTACTGAATTTAGCCATGTCCACGTGGTTAATTGACTGTAATAGGCTAATGCTGTCTCCTTCTTTGGGTTCCTCTCGTTTTCAAGTTATTTATGACTCAAGCAGTGTTTGAGTAAACTGAGACTATGACAGTCTGGATTGTGAAGACGTGTCCACAGCTTGGACCACAATGGTGTACCATATCTAATTGTAATAGGTGGATTATCTGCATTAGGCTGATGGTACCTCAGTTACAGACCTATGCTGCTGTCACATGTAGTCTTGGCACCTGAACCAGCTGATACTTCTCCTACTTCTCCCCAGTATGTCTAAAGAAACTAAACATACACAATTTAAACCTTAGATGGTTCAGATGTCCATGGTTTCGCATTTAAGTAGTAATCCCAATGTTCATTTTACCATGACATCTTCTATCAGAGGAGATAACATCAAGGTCAAATTCAAGATATTCTAAGGAGAAAAGAGCTTTTTTTTTTTTATAGAGCGGGACTGCAGTTTGGAAGTTCTGTATTTTTTCTGTATTTTTTGTTGAGAAACTGCTGAAAACCGCTTGTTCTTAATCTTTTATTTTAAAGTTTTATTTATTTTGATTTCTGTGCTAACTTATTTTTTGAAAATATCTTAACATGGGCAGCGTGTAACACCAGTTCCCTCCTTTTCTCTACAGCAATGTAGATTTTGCCGCCGGTTTCAATAAAATCACGCTTCCCAACCCACTAGAGGGCAAAATCAATATTTCTGACACATGTACACATCAAACAGCAGGTTTATATTAATGAAAAATAATGAGTATGACAGCTCCCCACCCATGCTTTGCTGAGAATGGCAGAATGACATACCTAATGTGTTTTTTTTTTCCTACCACCCTTTGTGAGTATTTAAAAACTGTAGCTTTTTACCTCTTTTTGACTTCACGTTGTAAGGTAGCACAAGGTGATCTGCATCACGTGGTTAAATTGACTAAATAGAAAATATTTTTAGCAAGATGAGCATGGAAAAGGGGGAAGAGGAATCAAGAGTGTTAAGTCTGATATCCAAGAGTTGATTAAATCAAAATAAAATCTAAGGCCTTAATATCAATCTACCCATTTTCAGAAACCACTTAGTACAAGGTCACTGAGATCTAGAAACAATGGCTGTGTTCCTCTATATGTATCATCTGTCAGTTTTTTTCCTAATATTTTTGGGTCTACCCGAAATTTGGGCAGGGTTTTGCCCCTGGGTGGGGTGTAAGATGGGGTACATCCTAGATGGGACACTAGTTCTTCAGAGGGCAGTTACACAGGCTTTAAGGGCAGTTTATGTGGCTCAATTCCCACCGAAACACGTGTTTCAGCTGTGGGAGAAAGCCAGAGCCCCGGAAAGAAGCCCAGATGAACACAGAAAACATGCAAACTCAGTAGAGCCTGAGCTGAGTTCAAACTCGTGTCCAAACCCAGATTCACTACTGCTCTGCCACAGCTCAAGTCAATGAATGTTATGTTCCTGCCAGGCCACGTAGTTCGCTCTCTGATCGATTTGGAACAGCTTAGTGATGCTGCCTGCTTTGAATATCCTTCTTTACCTTGACCCCTTTCCCTGGCCAACATGGGCGCTGTCCTCCAGTTTGCTAATCTCATCTAACCTCTCCTGTGATGCAAAGGCACAGCCTGGAAACAACAATGGCAGGTGCTGTTTGTTGAATGGACAACACTCTCTCTGGAAGGCCACATTCTGCATACAAATGGCCTCAAGGCCAGACCCCCTTTAGTGATCGCCTCCTGCTGGAGTGCGGGCTGTGGGGATTGTGGGTCAGATGGCCTTAGTACTCACTTCGTAGAGCTTTTGCCTTTAATGTTCTGCTGGAAACTGGGGATGGGATCACATGACCACCTGTATTGCACTCTGCTGCCTCAGCAGTCAACCACTCTTGTGTCTATGGGAGCTGCCCACATACCAACCCTCTCTCCACCGTTCCACAATACTGCGAATGACAGAAGCTGAAGCACTCATCTGTACTGTTCCTCATATCCTAACGCTGTCCTTGGTCACGGCTTGCTAGCTGCACCCTGAAGTGGCCATGATGGCCGCCAAATGTTCCAGTTACTACCCACATCCCCTGCAATAACTACGGAGTTCAACTTTGGGCAGTAAATGCCGTAAAAGCGGAAATATTCCGTCCGTTTACCTGTTGTTTATACTTTTTTTTTTTAACATATGTAAATGACCATAATATGACTGTAACAAAAACAGTCTGCAGCTGATATGTTTATACATTTAAAATTTATTAAAGCTAGTTATGTCTTCCAATAGAGATACGCTGCTATTTACCGCTGAGTTCATTTACTAAAAAAATACCCTTGACCATAGCTGCTGTTTAAAGCCCACTTTAATTGCTAATCTACTGTAATGCAAATTTTAATTGACCAAGATGGACCAGGGCTCATTGCTGCAAAGAATGAAAACAGTTTTGATTATTGTCACAGATGCATTGCATTAATCAGAGTAATTAAACTGCATTAATTTTTGAAAACAAAAAACAGGTATTTGGGTTAGTGCAGGGCATCTTGCTCAATTTACATATGTCTCGGCAAAATCAATAACAGTTTGCATCTGCAGTCATGAAAACATTACCGCTTGTTGGATATGCCACCTTTATCACCATAAATAATAGGCCTTGGCCACAACTGAGTGTATCTGAGATGTGACCCAATGAGACTCAATTATAGTCCTGCATTTATTTTCGTTTTTTTGAGGAGTGTGGCCTGTACTTATTGGTACAGTGTTTGCTTGCTTGCACAAGATCAATATATTTTCTATTTACTTATGCTGTGTTTCAAGCTACGGTTTGAATGGATCAGGCTTTCTGACCCTACAGGTGCTCCCGCAGCCAGCTTCTCGAGGTCTAGGGTTGAATAGCCCTCAAAATAAATCAAGGGTCGATTGAATGTTTCGGGGGGGATAAGAACACCAGAAGGGGAAATGGGTTTCCATTTGTTCAGCTGCCAGAATGAAAAGGTCAGCACAAATGTAAGGAGGAGTTCCCTACGTTTTGTGTTCATGTGTCAATATGCAGACGTACGCTCTATTACTTCCAGCAGTTGTTCTGCTGAAGGATGGCTGATTCTTTTTGACACAGAAAATAAGTTGTGCATAAGGAGGCACAAATACTTTAAAAATATAGAGAAGATTGTCAAGCATTTCTCACACATCTCCTGGTGGTACAGTAAAACCACGCCATGACCCACTTGGATGCAAAAAATTTCCATAAAATGTGGGCCACCTCCATGTGAGGTTAATAAAGCACAACATTTGTCAGTCTTTCAGCTACTTAGAAAAAACGAAAAGGAAATGAACATGTTTGCTTTCACATAAAACATGCACATGAGAATATGAAAGACATGCAGCAACACAAATAGAATAATAATACTATGAGGAGCTACTTCGATCATGCTGTCAAAAGGAGGCCTATGAGACTGGATTTGCGGGAACACAAGTGTTGCTGATCCGCGGCGTGTTTTACACCAGCACCCACAGGACACAAGGACGTGCCTGTCCCAAAGCTCTCGAACACAGGTGAAACAGAGGGGGTGAACGATCCCCTTATAACTCCCCCAACTGTTAGACCAACCTCTGCACAAACATGCAACAGCCACCCCCCCCCCCCCCCCCCCCCCCCCCCCCCTTTTTTTTTTTTTTTTTTTTTNGCACAAACATGCAACAGCCCCCCCCCCCCCCCCCCGACACCACTACAATGCTAATACTAATAGAAAAAAATCTTTGTTTACCTGCTTACTATTTCATACCTTTTTTTACTGCATCAGTTCAGGGTAAGTGCCGTAGTCAAGGGTACTGGAGCAGGAGAAGAGATTCGACTCGGGGTCCTTTGTTTCCCAGGTAATGGGTCAAACCTTGATGCTGCCCACTGCATTATTAATGTGTGCCATTGGAGTAGCATATATAAATGACCTGTTATTCTCTGTGCAGGTTATGTGCTTATATCTGAAGCCCTGAACTCTTATGGAATGAACTTATCACCTTCTCTGAATTATAAGTTGCTTTGAACAGATACGCTGCCCCCACCTTTCTGAGTTTGACCTCAGGTCAAAGTGAGCCAGGCTAGATAAGGAGCAGGTGAAGCTGTGATGGACACATAGGTCCTGATAATCCACAGAACAGGGCGCACTTCTGCTCACTTGCATTATGGTGACTGTACTGAGCAGAACCTGAGCTGATGCTGAGCTTGTAGCTGCAGGCGGCAGGTGATCTGATGACCTCCTGTAACCTTTTCTCTCCTCTTCTCTTCTTCCAGCTCGTCTGAGAAGTCCTTCCCCTGGAAGTCTGCAGGTATGACATCCTCTTGCTGCCGCCTCTTGTTGACTCCCCCATATCCCCCCAGCATCACCACGGCACCTGTTCACGTGGGATTCTTGTGAATTATAAAATATGCTTTGCGTTTGTTTTCTGGGGTTTATTTTTTTAGAATGAAGTGAGTACTTTAAATCTAGCAGTTAACTGCGCTACATGAAGCACTTTAAAGTAATTTGCATACCTCCAAAACTAGATACTCTACTTCATTGTCTGCATTTAAAAAAAATTAATTACTCTTTCACAGACCGCTTTTTAAACATTAATTCTCTGCAAAGACACCATGAAACTGTTTGTTACACTGAAAAATGATCTATGGTTTCCTCTATAAGAATATCTGCTTTGTTACTGTCAAGTAAAATCCAAATGAACTGTAATTACGTATCTCAGAATGTATTTACTGCACCATATAATTAATCAAAACTGTCCTCCATCTAGTTTTGGGGTTTTTGTCAGAAAACCATGTTAATTCATGACATCTCTGTATGAATTGGCATGCTTGTTTTTGACTCTGTGGTGGTGTGAAATAGTGCCAGTGAATTACAACAGTGGTGTACAGAGATTCATATGAATCAAGTAGGCTGTCAACTGTTTCTGTGTATTTATAAAATCAGTGTGGAAATGTGTTTTTCCTGAGCACTTGGCATAATATTTACAAATTTGTGCACCTGTGCATACCCGGATTCTTCTTTATAGTAAGGGAATGCACCAAATGCTTTAGATTTCTCTTTGTGGTATATGAATACAGAGGGTTGTGAGCTAATATGTGGAAATATGAATGACATACTGTGTTGAGTGAGGAAATGCATGGAAATCTACACATTATGAGGGTTCTCCAAAATGAATCAGAACATTCACATTTCTGACATTCTGACATCCATTGATGCTGGAGCAATGTGTACGATGTGATCAACCTTGATTCGGCAGCCATGTAAGGAGCATATATAAATGATAGCCGTTCCCTGGGAATGTGGAGAATGCCTGGAATGTGAAAAAGAGATATTATCCAACGGGATGTTGCTGCTCAGAGAATAAACTTGACGAAGCAGCTGAATTGCCTGATGTCGATCCTTGCTCTCTTGTCTTTTTCATAAATAAATAGCAGATGCTTTTGCTATGCGTTGTCATCAGCTCCTTGCTATTACATTTTACAGAGCTATTCTTGGAGAGTGCGACTGAGTGCTCATGTACCTAAACACCAGGAGGGACCACAGCCAGAATGAGATTGTATGTCCATGTGATAGGAAGGTGTAGGAGAGGAGCTGGTGGTGCTGTTTACTCCCGCTGATGATTGCTTTTTGACAGAGAGAAAACATCATTATAAACCTGTTGACCCCCAGGCCAAGACTTTTCAGTTCCATTTGAAAACACACTACATGTTTATGGTAAAGGGTGTATATGTCAGGTTTCTTTCTATTTTAGAATTTGATCGCAATCATAAAAGTGATTTTATTTAGCTCTGTATTTCTCACGTTGGATTGTGGTGACACCACAATCCATCTTAAATAGACCTGTAGTTGATGTAAAAAAAATTTTAAAAAGTGTTGTTGGCTGCTCCCATGGAGCAAAAGGAGTGGAGTCATTGTCTTATAAAAGAAGCTACAGCTTTTGCCCATATGAGTAGAAACACTTGGGCAGATTTAAGTACACATGCAAAAAGGGGCCAAACTGCTAACGCCAGATCTTAAATCAGATCATTTCTAATAAATACATGTAAAGCTTCCGCAGTGTCTGAGAGATTATCTCCTCCAGAAACCATCAGTGTAAATTGGATTTTTTCAAAAAATATAATTTATTTTAATGCATCATAAAAGCACAATTTTTCCAAGGTAATTTCCCCGCTAGATTGCACAGACTTCATTCTTAATATGACTGAGCTTTCAAATGACTGAGGCAAATTATTAGCATTTAACTTCATGTCTTTAAATATTGTCAAATGGATTTTAATAAGGATTTTTATTGAAATATGAAAAATATTACTCACTTCAGTAATTTTCTTAAGCAAGATTTTCCTGCCTGATGATGAGTTTAAAATATCCCACCCTTCTAACTGATATAGCAGTATAAAAACTCCTTAAACATGATCAGGTACATTTACAATGTGTGTGCGTTCTGTTATAAATTTTTTTTGAGAAGAAAAGAGAAAATGCATATTCCAGTGCTATATTTTGTTGTAAACTCTTTGGGGAAATATTGATCGAAAATAACTGACTACAAATTGGGCCGATTAATGATATGATTTAGTGAGCTGGATTGAAAACTGGGAGACTTGGCCTACTGGATGTGCAGTTGCACAATGTGCACAGTGAATATAGTCCAGGTCCACAGCAGTTTGACAGATATGCAGCTCTGCTCACTTCTAGTGCCCTGTTCCTGCCCTCAGATGCGTCAGTGGCCAGCGAGACCAAACCTCGGCTGACGGACAGCTCCCAGTCGCCAACCTACTGCGTCCGCAGCGAAGTGGAGCAAGTGACGCTTTACTCGCCGGAGCAGACCCCTCTCCATGAAAGTGAGAGTCTGTTCGTGGTACCCTCACCTTTGTTCCAATACACTTCTTTATCGCTGGGTTGGGAAAGGGCTGGAGGGGCTCATGAACATGTTCCTTGCCAGACGCTGTCCTGCTGCATTCCTGCTGCTTTTACCAGCGCTGGACTGACACCTGACACACCTGGTTAGGTGAATTAGTCTGAATGGTTACTTCAGTGACAGTTAAAGCAAAGAGAAGAAACCAGCACACCCTATGGGATTCTAGCGCTGAAGCTGCCAGCCCTTGGCCTGTAGCAAGTGCAGCCAAGAGCAATTAAAATTGTGTAGTCTCCGAGTCAGTTAAAACGCAGAGTCTGACTGTTTCAAAAATAAGAAGTAAATGAGGCGCGAAGCTGATTGTGTGAAGCAGACCAGTTCTGGCCTGGAGTCTACAGTGCTAGACAAGTCTGCGTGGTGGCATTGCGCTCTCATGGCCCTCCACTCTCACCCTCCTGTTTGTTGGCCCAGGGTCTGGCGGAAACTCGCGCAGCTCCACCCAGATGAACTCGTACTCGGACAGTGGCTACCAGGACACGGGCAGCTACTACAGCAACCAGAACGTGAGCAAGGCCGAGCTGCGCCTGCAGCACTCGTACCCAGGCACTGGCGCCGTTGGCAGCTCTGTGATAGCTCGCCACACACGGCCTGAGGGGCAGGCTTCTGCTCAGGTGACCTTCGGCATCCACAGCCCTCCCATTACTTCAACTCATAAGAAACCCATGTGCTTAGGACTTCACAGGAATGCCCAAGAAATCACCTGGCCACTGATAAATAATCAATCCTGATGTTTGCGTTATTAGTTTCCGCATGATGTGTAAGCAGCTCCATTGACGTTTATATTATTTGTATTTCAGTGATTGCAGGGTCTCCGGTTTGAGTGAGGAGTGGATCGACAGTTGTGTTCTCGTATCTCTATACGTCTGCAGGCTGCTAGCAGTCAGTTGGCGGCGTCCAGCCGAGCGATGCGGAGAGTAAGCTCGGTGCCATCTCGTACACAGTCCCCCGCCTACGGCAGCAGCGCCTCACCGTCGCGTGGCTCACTGCGCACACTGCTAGGGAGCGCCTACAGCTCGCCTGGGGCTGCCGAGTCCAAGCTGCCCTCAGCCGTCTTCTCCACAGCAACACTGCCCTCTTCCCAACGGCCCGGTTCTCCGGCCTCGCTGCGACGTGTGGGTTCAGCTGGCTCACGTCCAGGCAGTGGAGGTCGCAATTCCTCACCCTACCGTACATCAGGTCATGCTAGCTCTCCTGCAGATGGACCTCCAGCTGCCTCCTCATCGCCCTCACCTGTGCGCTCCGGCATGACGGCTGTGCCACAGCACTACGGCTCGACTCTGCCCCGCTCTCTGCTGCATGAGTCTGACCCCTACAGCCAGCACTCATATGATCTCTACGAAAGGATGGTCCCACCACGGCCTGACAGCCTCACAGGTCTGTACCGCCTGCTCCTTCACTCAAAGGCCTGCACCATCCTTACACACCACCCAGCCTCTCTGGACCACATCCCTTCACAGCTTCTCATAATGAAGATCAGTACTATAAATCTCTTCCACCTTGAAGGGAAATGTACTAAATTGAACTGCATATATGTGTATTTCTCAGGACCCTTACTTTCAGCTGTGTCCCAACTGAATTTCAAAGCAGTGCTAGAATAAAAGAAATTTGCTGTGAAGTTAACCAGCACATGTAGACTGAACATACAAAATTAAAAATGACATATGTATATATTATACATACATCCATACATGAAAATGAGGTAACATACTGTTTTTGTTAACAAGGCAGCAACCCCGATTAGAAGAAAAAATCAGTTATTCAGTTTCTTCTTTTGCATATGTAAACCCCAATATTTTATTACAACTCCCCAAAAGCTCCTTCAGCGTCAAATGTTATTAGCCTTTTAATTCCTTTTACTGCCACGTCTGATTATTACTGTTACATTAAGCTGTGTCTGCCCAAAGTGCAGTGGAAGAGCCCCATCTCCTGTGAATAATTCATTTTTTGTCTGTTAATTGAAAGCTTTGCAGTCACAACCGTCTCTGTGCGTGTGCTCCGCACCCCTGACTGGTTTCTTAAACCTCCGAAACTTTGCGTACCTCTCCAGGGTGATGCAATAAAGAAGTTTGTTTCCCCCGTTTAGAATATTTACACCTTGTATTCGAAGCAATGAATTATTCATCACGTCCCTGTTGCACTTGATATTTCCGAATTTTGTTTCTTTTCCACAAAGCTGAAACAAATAGGCAGTTTTGACACTGAGAAAAGCGTTTCGTCATTCCCATCAACGGGGACGGCTCGTGGTGCGAAACGCTCGAACAAGAACTACCAGCTGCTTTGCCGTGCGTAAGGACGGGTGCTTTTTCCTTACTTGCACACAACACCGGCCATTATGACATATGTACAGGAGGATGATAAACACCAGAGTTTCGGGCTTGTTTTAGGTATTGCCAGTAACCAAATATGCATTTACTTTAGAGGAAAAGGGAGACAAGCGTTCGCTGTTGACCTGAGCCAAAAAGTTGTCATTGTAATATGAGTAATGCGTACGGTTATACTCATTTATTTCCTTCCTCGGAGCCTAAGAACTAATAATTGTTGCTTTCCAGGAATACGAAAGGGTTGCTGCAGCAGAATAGGAAAAGGGTTGCTGCAGCCATAATAGGGTAAACTGAATTGAATATAATCATTTTGTCTGCAGACATTGGACAGCAAGGTGAATGGAGCAGGGAGGCTTCTGGAGGCAGTTAATGTTGTATTAATGTATTTCTGCATCTTGTCTGTTGTTAATAAGGTTTCTTCATCTGAACCCAATGTTGTTTTTTGACTGCTTAAAATAGTTAAGTAAAATGACACAAATGACCTTGCTTGTAGGTCGTCACTGATGCATGTATCTATATATACCATGTTGATATTTTTAAGGTGAACTTTCATTCTTTAAGGTGAACAGGAATGCATTTTAATCTGCCTCTGATGCAGTGCCACTGATGGCCATTTGGAAATGTTCTGTGATGTCATAGTAAGGCCTGCTGTCGTGTGTCCATTATTCATAACTCTGTTTGTCTTTTGCTCTTTTTCTTGCACCCAATGGAAATCTTCAGACGCTCTGGTAGATGAAATACAAGGTGACACTCTCCCTCCCCCTACATGCAAATGCTCACAGTTCAATCTTACTTCACCAATGTCCTCAGTCTTGCTTAAAAATGTGTATTATGGCTTTTCTGTGTTTGTGTGTGCACTCGTGTGTGACTGTTTTCCAATATGTAGAGTGTACATATGTATTTGAAGACAAGTAAAATGAACCCTAATAGGCACTGAAGGGTCATCGTCACAGAACATAGTGTTTTTGTTTTTTTTTTGTTTTTTTTTTTAATAATCATTTTGGCTTTTTTAAGAAAAACATTTGGGGGTATTTTTATTAGATTTCTTGTTTTTCATTTTCATTTAGAAAAGATTTAGAATTTAAATCATTTGTGACATTAAAGTTGGAATGATTGTGAAGTTCTCACTAACATTCATTTGTTCATTTATTCAGTCATACATTATCAATAACTGCTTATTAGATGCAGAGTTGTGGTGGCATGGGGCTTATCCCAGAAAGACGAAGTACAAGGCAGGGTACAACATGGATGGAACACCTGACTTTCTCAGGGCATCACTACAAATAGAGAGGAATTCTGTGTGTTTATCTATGTGCATTTGCTGCCGCTCTTGGACACATCCCAGGCCAGTATTTGATCTGCAGTCCAAGAGTTCAGGAAGCCATGCCATAGTTCCTCTTTACCTTCTGCTGGCTTCACATATCAGCAATGATCCCCACACACACCTGTGGTCTGCAGCCATAGGTGAGGAGCAGATCCTCTTTGGCCCTCTGTGCGTGAGGTTATCTTCTACTGCTGTGTGAAGGACCTGGATGTCAGTTTGAGATGTGTGGGGCGCTGTGGGTGCTTTTTAGCCCTATGTCTGGTGACATGTAAATTGTGTTAAGGTTACAGTGGGTCTCATCTTGTGAACCTCATCATCTGAGGCCTTTTCTTTACTGAACATTCATCAACAAACCCATTCTTTTATGGAAAAAATATCAAAAGCTTGACAGAATGCTGTAAGATGTTGATGCCTAAGCTTGAAGAATTAAATACCTTCCCACTGAGATGCACCCACAGTTTCAACCTGTGCTTTAGTTCATTCACTCTTTACTACAAGTAGTCAGCTGATAAAACTGCTTCCAAAAGAATATTTTTATTCATTTAGCTGGTGCCATTATCCAAAGTGGTTTACAGTGTTTTACCTGTTTATGCAGCAGGTTAATTTTTATAGGACCAATTCAGGGTAATTTCTTTGCTCAGGGGCTGTGCAGCAGGAGGTGGGATTTGAACCCAGGTATTTTCGGTGCAGGGTGTCACATCTAATCGCTGCACCACTGCTGTCAAACTGTCTGCCCACAGGTTGGTCTGTGTAGCTAGAGATATTCATATTATACTCTATATCCAGCTCTATAAAATACCCTTGATCTTTAAGATCCTTCCCTTGATCTTTAAGTTCTCTCCCATGAACTGCATATGGGTTCCTTCTTGCCTGCGTTTTCTTTTCTGGCAGGGGTTTTGAAGACACATCCCTCCTGTAATCTGAGCTTCTCTGCCATGTTTGGCTCAAGGCTATATTGCTATTGTCTTTAATTTGCAGGAAGTCACCTGTTGTTTACTGTTGAAAGTTGCTGAGGCAATAGCCACCCTATTACTGCATGATTTCCATTTCTTAGCACTCGCAGCTATAACATTCCAGCGTTATTCAGCTTCTCTAGTACTTACATTTCTGGCTATTTTCATAAAATAGGTTTTAGTCATTTATATAAAACCCACATTGCTGTTTATTGTTCCATTTTTTTCCATTTTTTCCTCTACATTGTCGTTTATATTTATACAAATGTTTTCCAAAACCCCAGTATCCCTTTCTCTCTAATTGTGTCAAGTCATCATCATCAACAACAAATCTGTTGTTTTTCTGTTGTCTTTTCACCTTCTGCATTGGAGATCACCAGAGCAATTAGCAAGCGCTGACCAGAATGTGTCATACATTATAGATGCTCCGCCGTCTGCTCACTGACAGGATGTTCTCAAGCCCTCCTCCTCCAGCACAATTAGCTGCCACTTTTCTGGGCGATGTACACAGCATTTCAATGGCTGGGATGGAGGACCCTCTTTTGAAGAGATTACTCTTCTTAGGGATTTAGCTGCACCAGTCTGAGTCACATGCTGTGGGTCTGCAAATTCCTTCCTTTCCTAGCAGCATCTCTCAGGATTGGCTCCACTTCCATCACCCATCATGTTCAGTGGTTCTACCAGGGTGCTCCTGTTTGGCTGCCCTCATATGAGCTCTTTCGCTTCACCCGCGTTCTGCTGGCTTTTGCTAAGAGGCACCAGTAAGCATAGCAGTAGTGGCTGTCATCTTGCAGTCTGAAGGTCTGTGCTAGTGTGGCACGGATAGTAAGAATACCCTGCTGTAGTAGTGGGTATTGTAAGAATATTCGAAAAGGAAGAGGGCAGCTTAATCCTGGTTGAGCAGTCCTTAAAGTGACAGCGCAGGGAGAGCCATTATATGAGAAAATTTCTCAAATTTGCTCACATTTTTTGGTTTATGTTGGATGTGTCTTGGGTAAATTCACAGAGGCAGTTTCAGTTATCCTGAAAGGCTGAAAGTTATGCTGTATGCGTGCGTGCGTGCGTGCGTGCGTGTGTGAACATTCCTATCAAGAGCATCACTTGCCGGTTGAGTGCCGCACTGGATAAACAAGTCATCTTTAGTTTCCCTTGCGTCCACTGCAGGTTAAGCAGTGCCGCAGCTGATTTATGGGCCGCAAGCAAGGCAGAAGGCAATAAACCAGCCATGCCCCCCCCTTAATGCACAACTGTCGCCCCAGCAATGTGGCCAGTGATGTATGTTGCGCAAAGTTTGTGTTGTTTGTGGTTTATTGCCCCTCCACTCTGGTCATAGTGCAACGTAGCGAATCGTGTCACAGGAAAATGAGGCCGCATAAATATACGTCAGGCACATTTGTTTCCACGCCTTTCAAAGAGTTACAATGGCCCACAGAGGTTATGGTTATATACAGCAGCTTTAAGCAGGGCTGTAACCACTTGATTTATGTGGGTGTAGAGCAACAAATTCAGATTCTCTGGTTTCATATCTGCACAGCACTGTGGAAATTCACCCTGTAGATTATCCCCTGTGTTTACACACCTTCAACTATCAATTCGGACAGCATGGTGGTGCAGCAGGTACAGTGCTAGTGTCTCACACCTCCTGGGTTGGGGGTTTGGACCTGGTTCTGTCTGTGTAGAGTTTGCACGTTCTCCCTGTCATCACCTGCGCTCCGTCCCACAGTACACAGTTACACTGCCCTAGTGAGTGTACGTCATACTGCTCTATTGTGTAAATGGATGATGTCCATTTATACTGTACATCACTTTGGAGGATAGGCATCTGTTAAATCAATAAATATAAATGTAAAATACTTGACAGTGTAAACAAATGCCACCAAGTTTTCAATGAACCCAAGATAGTCTAGTTGTAAAGAAGTGATGAAAACTCTCTGTTGCACACACACTTTCATGTGGATGTCCTGCTTTTGCAGTGTATTGTGTTGCCACCTGACTTACCACCCATCTGCTAAAAACTATAAATGCTTTAAGTGACTTTAAGGGATGTATCTACGGGCCTTCCTGAGATGCAGGCCTTCCATTATTCTTCTTGGGAAAGAAAACAATTAGTAAACGTTCACTTCTGCTTTGCCGAGCATTAGTTGTCATTTCTTGGAGGTGCTTTGAGATGTTTGATCATCGTACCTTCATGTTTTAATTGGAAAAGGAATATGTGTGTGTTCACTGCACTGGCTCTGTTGCTAAGCCTGCTGTTATATTTTAACAAGCTGCAGCCTGCTGTAGCTTTGCTAGAATTTCAAATGAGGCCTAAATTAATTTCAGATAAGTCTTTAGTAGCTTAAGTATGAAAGCAAAGTGGGCATAAAGTGTCATTCTGTCAGACCCTTTGATTTTTCTCTGCAGCATGTTTCAAAAGCTGCTGTTTATCCAACACTTGCAGATTTTCACTGCAGCTGCTCCACCTCACTGTGAGAGAATAAGGATGGGTGGGGCCTAACCATGTCTAACAGTAGGATCACCATGTCTAGGCCTGAGGAGCTCCTACACCAACCAGCACAGCCCTATGGGACAGGACCTGAGGGCGGCCATGTCCCCAGACCGCCACATCACGCCCATCTATGAGGACCACACCTTCCAGAGTCCCCTGTACCACAGTCCCAACCATGGCGTGGTGGACCTGAACCACAGCTCCCAGAGTGCCATCTACCGGGTGGGATCAGGTATGTACCTTGTTGGCTAACCCAAGGAGGGACACAAGGTCTGAAGGAGCAGTTTAACAAGGGAGACAGCAGTTTAACAAGATGGCACATTTTAAAATTCCACTCGTGCCACAGATCGTGTCTCTTTGTGGCGATCTCTGCTGCTTCTTCCCCCATTTTACTGCCACCCCCGTATCATCCCTGGCACAGGCTAATAAATCCTACTGACACTGCGAACAGCATCGCCTGATAAGCACTCATGATGTGTTTACTCTCAGCCACACTGAGGGAGAGGAGCGTTTGTTCAGAGTCTTTATGGAAACGTACTTCATTAGAAAAAAACAATTTGATCTCAGAGCACTCTTTGTTATGCTGTGAAATTCGATTGTAATGGCCTTTTTTTCCCCAGCATTTTTTTTAATTCTTTTTTTTTTTTTTAGTGGTATGTTTCTTTAGAGGAAATGCGGCTGTATTGTTCTAGAAGGAAAAATTGATCTCAGGTGAGAAAAGACATCTGAGGAATGTTGAATAGAAAACAAATTTTAAAGCAACATAATCTTCCAAAGGTTACCTTTTGATGTCTGTCTGAAAGACATTTATATATTTTGAAAATGAATTCAAAAGAGAGAAGTTTCGAACACTGATTCTCTTAATAATGTTCTTCTGGGCCCGTAGTGGGTGGTGGGTTTTTTTAATTTGTTTTTTTTTTTCTTATTTAAGCATTGTCTCCTCTCTCATCAGCCTTTGCTCCTCTAAATTCAGAGTGACTTTGCTTGACTCATAGGCAGTCGGAGCTACTGAAGCACCGCGACCTGTGCGCAGCCTGAAGATAATCGCTGTATCATGAGTCTGAGCTATAAATGGGCAAACCAAAAGACGCATCCATGTGAATAATGGGATTTTTGGAATCTGGAGCACTGAGCTGATGTTTTGTTCCTCATTTATATAGGGCCCTTTGCACAGAGACCCAGAGCTCAAAGTACCAGGGACAGATAGACGATCATAGGAACAGCTGCAGGCACTGAATGAATAGGTCCGACCATAGGATGCCAGGTTATACGGCAGATTATGTAACAATATGAGTCTCTCTGCTGGGGGTTTGGGGCGTAGTAGAGCTATAGGTGGATGGTTGCATTCATTTGCTGGCAAACTCACCTTTTTAGAATAAGCAGGATATCTATTTAGTGGTTAAATAATGTTAGCTGGACAAACCATGGAAAAGGAGCTTCAAAATGTCCACAGGGTGTTTGTGAGATATCCAGATGTTTGCAGGTTCACATCCCAATGGGAGAAGCTGAGCTGCCTGCCTAACCGGAATCACCCCATTTAATATCCTGCTGTATAAACAGAGCCATAGACAAAGTGTCTGAGTTGCAGAGGTGGAGTTGGCCATGTGTTGCCGTTGTACA
Source organism: Arapaima gigas (assembly GCA_900497675.1). Taxonomy (NCBI): domain Eukaryota; kingdom Metazoa; phylum Chordata; class Actinopteri; order Osteoglossiformes; family Osteoglossidae; genus Arapaima; species Arapaima gigas. The sequence goes on along the minus strand of UFQX01000165.1, from coordinate 633,307 downwards.
GCTTCTGAAGCAAACAGAATGCTCACAGGAGATGCTGTTTCAGAGGTGCTTGTCGAGGGGGGGGGGGGGGGCGTGGCACATGGTGCTGCTGTGTGGTTGGTGAAGCAAGGATTTTCTGCTGTGTCAAGGATGTATCAAGCCCTGCCCTGTGGTCAAGAGGTCATCCCTGAAAGGATTGCTCTTGCCAGTCCTCCCTTCTTACAAACAGACCAAAGAAACCTTTCCAGGAAAGGTTTGGTTCCATTGTTGAGGACTCATGGGAGTTTTCTTCTGTACACATCATTAACTAGTCCTGGGCTGTTGAGCAGGTTGGCTGTGTGTTTAATAAAGTTGGGCTGCTCTATAAAGCAGAGCCTTCAGCAGAGCTCTTAGTGTGCATGTCATACACTGAGGTGTGTGTGGCGCAGGTGTGAGGTGGTGGTGGGTGGACTTCAGTTTTTTTACTCTTAACCAAAGACCAGCGCACTAAACCAACACAGCAATACTACAAAATATCTAAAAACCACAAATAGACTGTTGATTCAAATACTAAGAAAGGAGAAAGCAGTGCTGGGTGATTTAAAAAAAACACACCACAAAAAAATGACAACACTGACATAAAACCTCAACCACTTTTGTCCTTCTGATTGCTGAAGTGTATTTTTGCTGAGAATCTCAATGTGCGGTTTCAGTGTCTGTTCATTTCTTCTTAATGATCCTTCCTAGATGCTTTCAAGATATCGGGGTATGGGGGGATGCTTATTTTGGCCTTATTGTACAACCCATAAAATTATCATTGTTTCAAAGTAGTATTAAAAATGTTAAATATTTTTACTGTTATTTTACATATTTTTATTTACATATTTGAATATTTTGACATATTTTTAAATATCTTTTAACTGCAGTGCTGTAACACTTACTGTAAGACTTCTAGACTCTAATGTAACGTATGATGAAATTATTATTTGTTAATATTGTTTATTAAATAATACTCTCTTATTTGGTCAGATCACATTTTAAAAGCCATTTATTCAGAAATCCAGATGATTTTTTTCACAACTGTACCATAAACCTTTGTCCTGTTTATCTTGTCTTTTCATATATATATATATATATATATATAAAAAAAGTGTTCAGAGGTGGAACAAGACATGTGTCCCTGAACCTGTCTTGCCAGTTGTATTTCCTTATCCACTAGGCCATCTGCCCCCTCCCCCCCTGTCATTTGCTCAGGGGTGGGAACCCTGCAGAGAACACTGAGTCAACGTAGCACCATGACCTACCACAGGGGCAACTATGGCCTGAATTCTGCAGCTGTGTATGCGGATCCCTACCGTTCCGGCCCATACCGCTCCACGGAGTCCACCTACAGACGGACAGCCACTGCCACAGATGACGATGCCACACGATCCCCTTCCATAGACAGTATACAGAAAGACCCCAGGTACATCTCGCATCTTTGAGTTCATTAACCCAGAACCCTGTGAGTGATGCCTGTATTGATTCAGTTTACATATCATATAATTCATAATTATCCATAGAAATATTACCATAATTAATAAAAATTAATATAACCATAGATCAGCAGCAGTATTATAGTCATATTCTAACCCATGATCCCCTGGGAAATGTCACTAACCCACATATCATAGCTGCCAGGGCATCCTGGCAAGACTTGTGCTCAAGGTTTGGCTGTTCTTTCTCAGTTTGATTCTCTGTGATGAAAAGTAACCTATTAAAATGGGAATCAATGTAGCTTTAAACAAAAATTACAACTGTGATATTGAGCTTTTTGCTTTCAGAGCATCATGGCTAAAGTGGTACTGTGATTCTATTCGTATATCACATGGAATACAGCTCAGTTTGGAAATATTGCAATTAACCAGTGATCACAGATTCATAGCACCTTTTAACTTATTTTTGTGCTGTGTGAGTTTTATGCATTTGTCTCAATTTATTTTTTCTAAAGTTTTTGCTTAGTAAATGTATTTTATGTACAGTGTCGGTGAAAAATGTGAGTGCAGTTACTGGAAAACAGGTTTCACTTTTGAGGCATTTGGTTAACAACTTTTATTGGAAAAAGAGGGGCTATGTCCTCCCAGCTCTTCTGCAGCAGTTCCCGGAGAAGTTGGACACTTGTGGGTTACGTTGCTGTAACTGCACTGTCCAGTCAGTTGTTTGGGAGTGGGCTCAAATCCAGCTCAGTCTGTGTGGAGTTTGCATGAAATACAATGTGACTGCATGGGTGTCATCCTGCTGTTCCGGTTTCCTCCCACAGCCCAAAGACATTAGTTTAAGGTTAATCGTTCACCTTAAATTGCCCCTGGTGTGCGTGGCCACCCTGTGATGGACTGGCACCCCAATCCAGAGGTAGATTTTGTAGCCTCGTGCTCAATGATTCTGAGATGAGGCACCTCAGAATTACCAGAATAACCGAACCACTTGCTCAGGATTAAGTGGTTAATGATAACAGATGAATGGATTTGCTGTCCAGTTACTCCCACTTGCGTTTTTCCCCAGGCTGTCCTCATGTTACCAAACTTTTGATTGGTCCTTGGGGTCAAATCGATAGCTGGTTACGTATACGTTTATGGTTATGGGTCATGTGGGGGGGCTATATCATCATCGAACAGTCATTAAACAGTATGATGAAACCCCACCGAATCGGACCTTCCCCCTCTTACCTAACACTGTCAGTTAAAGTCTGGTGTGTGAAATTTTTCCCACTTATCATATAGTGCATTTGACATCCGTTGCTGTATAAAAGCACCGCTGTCACTAATGATTTCCCTGAGCTGTATGCAGCTCCCACACATTGTTTTCTGTAAATAATAATAGATGCTCTGCTACACTCATAACACTGAGGGGGAAAACACACAAATGCATCTCCTAATGGCTTCAGTATTCAGCAGAGGGCATCTGTTGGGAGAGAAAATCTTGTGCGACTGAGGGCTGGTCCAACCAGAAAAGCTATGGTTAAGATGCATTTTATGTTACTTCGTTCTCTTTTTGCCAGGGATGGAAAATTGTATAAATGGTGTGCTTTCCACCACTCAACCATTATTCAGTTGAACATTCCCACACCATACAAGAGAAACTGAACAAAACGGACCCATTATTTTATAAATATGTGTTGCATTTGGAAAAGCACTGCGTCATATTCATCAGTTTTAAATGATAATGAAAGAGTGAGACAGTAAGTGAATCGGAGCAGTTTTGTTTGCGTCTTTTTTAGACTTGATGTTAAGGTGTTCGGAGTCCCCAAGCTGCGTCCCCTGAGCGAATTTCACCTGCAGTTTTTCCAGCAGTGTGCGATGGTTGGAGAACTGCAACCCCTGGGGTGATGGCGGTTTACCTGGACGTCTGACTGAGGAAATCTGGCTATCTCTACTTGGGGGGGGGGTAATTTTGCGAGTTGGTAGGTTGTTAATTGTACCACTTTATTCCTGGCAGCCACATGGGCTCCAGGCAAATTTTGATGAAAATATTTTTGTATTAGAGATGCGTTCTGTTTCATCTGTTCCCGCTGAATGAGGTCAGACACACCAATTGTCTTTGCAAGCGATAACATATTTTGTGTTTTTTTTTTTTTCTTTTTTGCTGGCATTTTACCTGTGCCCAACTCATAAAAGACCCCACGGGCTTGCATAGACTTTCATCGCCCTTTTTTTTTTTGTTTGTAAAGAAGCTTCTTTAAATTCTATTTTTCTGCTTGTATGAGTACGGAATGCTTTCTGAAAACACGCAGTCATCACCGGTATGCAATGTTAGCTTTTAAAGCTTCACACCTGCAATTTTTCCATTACGTGAAATTAAAGTTAATGTTTAAAACCAAGCTGAAGTACAACATTTTTAATCAAATTATCTTCTCTGTGTTACTCTGGTGTTACCGTTCTCCCCTGTGAGAGGAAAGGTTTTAATAGAGGAAAATTCCTTTCATGCGAAATAAAAGCCAGCTTTTCAGCAAGCCTCACACTCACAGTAATCGTGCAAAGTGAAATGCGCTGTCAATGTGGGGAGTTCAAAAGGGGGAACAGAGGGTGAATATGCCTGTCTGTCTGGAGAGAAAAGGCAATATTCCTTAAACCGCTTAGGTATGTTTTAATAAAGGTGGGCTCTGCACCAGACTTAAACTAGGAGAGGCTACCATATGATGTGTTTATTTTGGATGGCTGCCGGAACCTTGTGCTCATGATGTATGTTCTGTTTCTTGTTTCCTCTCAGGGAGTTTGCGTGGCGAGACCCCGAGTTGCCAGAGGTGATTCACATGCTGCAGCACCAATTTCCTTCAGTACAAGCCAACGCCGCCGCCTACCTGCAACATCTGTGCTTTGGGGACAACCGAGTAAAGACCGAGGTACTGGGGGGTGAGATGGTGCGATGGGTGACCCCCTGCATGCAGGGTTTGGTGTCTGCTCATCCAGTCCCACAAGGCATTTCTCCCCTCCTAACCAATGTGCTGGTATGAGAACATCTACTGAACAACCGGATTTCTTCTAGGACCTTAGGCATGTTTAGGAGCGGGGATGGCTCTCTTGTACTGCAAAGGTCACAAAATGGCTGTTGCCAAGGAATCTCGAAAAGCGAGTCACTTTGTATCATTAACACTTTTTCATGCCGTTCGGTCCAGAACATTGTTAAAGTACCATAGTGCCTTTCAAAGAGTTACCCAGTTCCTGTGATTCTGCTGGGAGTTTCTGCAGATCGAGTGGCTCAGTTTTGAGATATTGTTTCAGAGATATTGTTATATTGATATTTTGAGATATTTTTTCCGAGTTATTGTTGAGGTATTGTCGGTGGGATCTTCATCTGCCAGGATTCGCATCCAGATATCACCTTTTGAACTGATTAATATTGTTTATTCTTTGTGATCATTCCGTTATTCCTGTCCAAACTACCTGTCTGCTGTTTGTGTCCTATGATGGGCTTCTGCGTGGAATCTGCCTGAAATAAATGGCATCTTTGGTACAGCACAATTAATTATTTTTTGCAGTTATATGCTACTTGTTAATTATTATTCAGTTTCTTTTTTAAATTATTTGTAAATGTTTACTGGCTTCCAATACTCCCATTATGCTTATAAAAAAAATTACAATGTGAAGTACCTTTAAACAGCATCCTCACCTGGTCATGAAGGCTGGTCATGAACCAGCAACATCCAGGTCACGTGCCTGCTCCCTTTTTTATAAAGGTGTGCCGGCTGGGGGGAATCAAGCACCTGGTGGACCTCCTGGACCACAAAGTCCTGGAAGTGCAGAGGAATGCGAGCGGAGCGCTGCGGAACCTCGTGTACGGCAAGGCCACAGACGAGAACAAGATCGCTGTGAGGAACGTAGGTGGGGTCCCGGCCCTCCTGCGCCTGCTAAGGAAGACATCTGATGCTGAGATTCGGGAGCTGGTCACAGGTGCATACCTCTGCTCCTCCTTTCTCTTTCCATGTCTTTCCAAAACAGCCACTGTTCCAGTGGTTGTCCATCTGTTCAAGGTGCAGTGCCTTCTGAGCAGACAGCTATATTGTTCATCCATAATTCAGGGCGGTTTTCCAGAGTCGAGCCCTCCGGTGCAGGCGTGTTTGCTGGGGAAAAACACGGGTTCGGCACACACGAGCACTAATGTAAGGTGTGTTAATAATTAAGCAGGGCTTGGGCCCTGGTGGTCCGCTGCTGAAGCGGGAGGGTTAGTGTTGGGGGGCGTCACCGACAGCTCAATCCGCCTCCTCCCTCTTCCTCCTCTTCCTCCACTCCTCCCATTGAACACAATACATTTGCAGTAAAACTGGAGCACTGAGACCAGCCACCGAGTTTTTCAACATGTAATAAATAAAACAAGGTACCTGGCCCTGCGGCAGCTGATTCTGCAGCTGGCAACGTCGATCCGCTGGTGTGGGGCCGCTTGCACCCGCAGCTCTGCTCTTCAGGTTTTCTGCAACTCTTGAGGCGAGCAGAAATATAAACTGTGCATGCAAACGCATGTCTCTTTATAACTGTGACCTGGAAAACCCGTTTGTCAGTAGGCTGCAGTAGGATGCTGTGGGTACATATGATTTCCGTGGTCCATGTTAACAAAATGTGATTTTATACTCATTCTGGCTATAAATTATTTCACAGCTGTATCCACAGGGACCTAAATCCTTCCATAGCTATTAGGGGTGGAAATGAGTTGTACGTGCCGATCCTCTGGGTATTTAACTACAGGAACCTTCAGCGCCGGGGACTGCTGAAGTTGTAAGAGCCTTGAATGTCGTGCACCCAGATCTGTGCAGCTGTGGAGCTACAGAGAGACTTCATTGGCAGGCAAGCAGGCAGGCAGGCAGCCAGGGCACCGGAAACAGCTGCTCTCTAGCGCTGTGCAAGGGCAGGAGGTCATCGCCCAGACCCCCACCCCAGACAGTCTTCTCGGCAAATTGCCTCGACGTGACCACACTGCGTTATGCAGACGGAAGTTCTGCGCCGGGGTAATTGACAGCCGAGGGCCCATCGTGTTCAGTAATTAGCCGAGGTCGCTTGTCAACGCGTCCATCATCCAAATGAACTTCCTACGTGGGTGTCCTTTCACACCTGTGCCACCAGTGCATCTGTAACATGACATAATTACTGACTAGTGTTTCTTCAGCGCTGCTCTCATCCCTTAGTGTGTGTCAGCGTAGAGGTGTGTGTAATATGCTGCTGGAGCTCACCTGTTGAGCAGGTCCTCTGGTTGCGGGCTTTTTGACCATATGGTCTCACGGAGGAGACTGTGCAGTGTTCTCTGTAGCAGATGTGGGCAGTCGTGGTCTTTGCAAGTCAGGAAGTACATTGGTCTTTTGTACCCCTTGACGACTTAGATTTGGATTTTGAACACACCGCTCGATTCAATTGCGGTTGCTCCCTGTGGGCCGAGATGGGAGCCCGTGGTGCTGCAGCGGTCACGGTGTCAGTGGATTCACAAGATGAAGCCTCTGGCCTGCTCCCCTGCTCTCCAAACAGCTGCTGTTTGCTTTCCCCTCACCTTCACCCCCCCCCCGTGCTGCTCCTTGTCCCCAGTAGGGTGACCAAGCCATCAGGGGCTTAGTATCCTTGTCCTGGAAGAAACAAGGTTTGTGTGCAACCTGGCACTGGCACGGCATGGTGCCCTTTTAATGTAGGCACATCCTGCTACCCACAACGGACAGTTCACAACATGCTAAACAGGAGTTAGCTGATCGACACGTTGAAGCTCAAACGAGCCACAAACATTTTGTAAAGTAAAACTTCTTTCTTCCATATGTCTTCACACACCTTGAGTTGGCAGTTTAGGGCAGCCTTGAGAGTCTTATCCACCAGGTGTCTGCCAGCTTGGCACAGCGGTCTGGTGGTGTTTTTGCCTGCTTTTCTAATTTTAAGCTCCACCGTTTCCAAGGTGACCACTCAGCAGGACACTTGGTGCTGTGTGGCAAAAACTGTCCTTTCAGCACGTCACCCCACATGCCCTTTCTGGCCAGGTCAAGCATGGATGTCCAAACCTTTCTTTCTATTCTATTCTCACCTGTGAACATCTTGTTTGAATTTATGTACAGTGCCAGTCAAAAGTTTGAGTACACTGCCTATAAGCTAGACAGTGCTTTATGTCCAAGTCATTAGTTTGAGTTGTCAGTAACTTTCTGTCTTCGCCAAATGGTTCTCCCTTTGGTTTAGGGTGTTTAAGGGTTGGTTTGTCACTGAAGAATGAAGGGCTGCCCATCTTGCAGTTACCTTGATGGAATGCCATGCCTCTGGAGAGTGTTATTCTAACCATGCTGGTTGACTTGCTAAAGATCACCATCTCCGTACTCAAACTATTGACCGGTACTGTACACGTGTCTCTGTGGTATCCGCTTGTATTTATTGCATGATGAATTCATTGTTTTCCACCCCTTGTCTCTCTAATCTGCTGTTTGTTTGAGCTGATTGGTTCAATCTCTCGTCCTCATGTGGAAAATCACAATTTGTTTATTTCATTCTGTTTGCTTTGCTATCAAAACCACTTCCAGGGAATGCCTTGCAGAGGCAAGTCCAGGCAAACATTTCCATCTGAGTGTTTCAGAGCGTCAAGGCAGCACGGTCACCGGACACGTGTGACGGCAGGAGGGAAACTGATGTCATTTCCCCAGAAACACAGATCCCAGTGTCCCTGAAAGCGAACTGGCACTGACAAGTTTGCAGGACCAAACCGATGGCAATCTGACTTCGGCAGCTTATGGTCCGCAGGCTGTCCTCCAGGGCTGGCTCTTCTCATTATCGGATCACTGGTACGCTCCAGATTTATACTGTGGCGAATCAGCCTCGCGGTTTTTGGAAGGAATGCCAAATTACGCTTCCGGAGCCTGTTTTGAGAGGGGTGTCTTGAACCCAAGGAAGAGAGTGCTCACTCATGTGGGTCCCTTAGCTCACAGTCCCAGGTTAATGAGCTCAGAGGGCACTGCAGCCTCGGCAAATTGGAGCCATTTTTCTAGGTCGGTACCTCCGTATCTGTGAAGAATCCAGCTCGTCTCTCTAAAACGCACTAAATCTGCACTGAGATCGACCGGCCACGGTTTCTCAGGAGAGATTTATTCCAATATTAAGGCTGAAATTCCCTCGAAGGTCTCTGTGTTATAGAAATGTCCACATTGGCAGCAGTTTAATCTGGTAACTGTTGCCAATTACTTAATCCAGCCTGTCTGTAGAGGCCTAAAACCTTAGGAACTCAACTATATTGTTAGGAAATTTTTAAAAAGTCACTGTATTCAAATGTAATGCCATCTGTAAATGCTGGACAGGAAACAGCTTTGTAACAGAAAAACAAAGAAAGCTGATGTTAATAATTGTCTTCCATGGGGCAGCTGCTTCAAATGTAGCGCTTCATGGGCCACAGCATCTGCCAAAAGAGGGAACGCTGTAGTTATTCGTGATACCATGTGCCGTGTGGACTGTGACTGGTCCATCTGCCTGCAATGGAGCTGACCGGATCAACAGCATCTTTGAGTTATATTGCTCAGGATCATCCTGTGGACAAGTAAAGCAGGCCAACTGCAGCAGGACTTGTTTACGTACCTCCACATTCACGCGGACGATGTAAGGCAGCGTGACCTTACTGCAGCGGTGTGCAACTCGACCCCAGCGCTGCGTGTGATGCCTGCAAGCGGAGTTGCCGAAGGAAAACTCAAACTCAGCATTGTGTGTGTTCAACGCTCTGCTGTGAAAGTGACACGGTCTGCCAGCAGGCTTCTGTGTCACACTGGAAGCTACTGGTGTATCTGAACCCCTTCGTTCTGGGGGGTTCTGGTGTGTGAACGGTCACACTCATGAGGTCAGGCCCCCATCCTACACCCACATGGTCACAAGACGGGCTGCGGTATGTAGGAGAAGAGGAAATGGCTCCTTCTCTGATGAGCATTTTAAAGAAGGATGAGTCAGAGGACGAGCGACGGAAAGCAACTGGAACACACACGCACGTACACGCTCACACAAACCATTCTTCTTCTCCCGACTCCGCACTGTCACTTGCTCTTGGTGGCAGTCCGCTCTCTCACTGGGTCCGCTCTCCAGGCGCACGTTGCTGCACTTCCCAAGGTTACAGCCTGCAGGAAATCTGCTTACAGCCCAAGCCCTCTATTATAAGTGATCTAATTAAATGAACAGCCATGCTGCGTAATCCACAGCAGATGTTTCTTCACAGCACAGCGTACATCACACTACTGACATTACTAATAAGTGAATCACGGTCAAACCCTGCAACCTCGGTCAGTTCTGCATGTGTCGGTACAGGGTAAGTCCACGCTTTTCCCACTGCCTTGTTTGTGTTTAAAGGAGACTGCATTCGATTTCATCCTTGTCAGACCTGGTGTGCGAGGGTGTTTCGGCGTGTCATTCACTTCCTAAACGTGAGGATGTTTCAAAATCCTGTGGTCCCTGCTGGCTCAAGGGCCAATCCTAGCAGTGAGTGACCACAGCCAGCACAGGTTCAGAGTCCTCTCTTATCCCCTGTGTCTTTGCAGGGGTGCTGTGGAACCTCTCCTCATGCGACGCGGTCAAAATGACAATCATCCGGGACGCCTTAAGCACCCTGACCAACACTGTGATCATCCCCCACTCCGGTTGGAGTAACTCGGGGTTTGAAGATGAGCACAAGCTAAAGTTCCACTCCTCGCTGGTCCTGCGCAACACCAGTGGCTGCCTCAGGTATGGAAGGAAGGAAGGAATCAAGGAAGGTCTCCCCCCTGCTCATGAAACAGTGGCACCACCTTGTGGCCTTTTGTGTCAGTAACGTGGTCTCTCTTTTAAAAAAAACTCAAATTGCCTGGCCTTGCCATTCATCACAGTCAGTGATTTCAGGGAATATCAAAAGAACAGAACAAAACTTAGATTGTACGCTGCGTAAAGTTAAACATAATAACATATCATAACACAGTATTTCCTTCACTCTGCCACTCTGTCCTTTTGCACACGGATCGTGTTTGTTGATCTTCCATGAACCACCCACCAAGTCGGACCCAGAATAGCTGTTGTTCTGGGGAAGACAAATATCCATCCAGTTATCAGTAACTACTTCTGCAGAGCTGCTCAGGGAAATGTATTTGCATATTTGAAAATGGCATTAAAATTATTGCCATATTAAGGGATGAGCTGGATTTATATCTAGATTGGGTTATTTTCACCTGTATACTGAATATTGTATGTATTATAAATGTTTATATGGTTTTTACAAGAGTTGCCACAAAGTCCTTACATACACGTTTGTGTAAATCATTTGCTTTATTTTTCCAGTGACATCCCAATATTGCCGTGGTAGAAAACAGAAAAACATGGAAAAAGACAAACATTTTTGTAGAGAATGGTGGCGGGCAAAAAAATAGTCTCTAAATGTTAAGAAAAAAAAACTCAATCTCGGGTGGGGTGTGTCTGTCTGTTCTTCACGCACAGCTTAGTTTTTTCAAGGCACATGGGTGCTTCTCACCCTAAGCAAATTTTGTGCGTAGTCCAAGTCATTAAACTGCGAAAGGACTGCTTACTATTTGGAAAATTTTAAATTTGGGCTCTGACAAAGCCAGAAAAGCAGGAGTAGCAACGTCACATACAGTCATTCAGCAACATATGCAAAGACCCTGATACTGATGGACACACAACGTGACACACTTATTACTGTCTACATGTCCATTCACACATGCCATACACACTGCGTACACACACACAATAATCAAATTTTGTGATAAATAACACTCCACACACACCCACAGTGAAACACTTTGTCACTGAAACACACCCTTAACTGAAATAAGTCTAAAGGTAATGAAGTTTGGTGATATGTATACCACTCTAGACATACTCTGCACATATGCTGACACACTGTCTCACTGAAACACACACACACACAAGTGTGAAACTGAACATGTTTAAAGGTAATGTTTGGCGACATATAACACCACACATATCACACATTTTTGTTTTCTATTCCCCAAAAGAATATGGACCTAAACTGGCACCAAGGAGAGCTGGGGGGGTGTAATGACTTTAAGGGTTATACGGTACAGTTTTGTAATATATAATGTGTTATTACTGTTTATCATTCCACCTCTGAATTTCTTGGTTACCACTGGGTAACTGCTAATTCCATCTAGAGTTTAATTAGCCTAAATAGGGACTTTGTGGCCACCCTGTACAGATACTGCATATACTTTGAATCATTCATTATGTTTTCTTACTTTTGGTTGTTTCCTTCTGATCTTGACTTCTTAGGATTTTGTATCATACCTATATTTCACATTCCTGTTGCACCTGTTCCTTTCCCGTCGTGTAAAACATCACTTCAGGAGGTGTCCAGCTTTGTGTGCCGTGCAGGAAACCTAACAGCTTTGGCCTGTGACAGTTCTGTCTTTTCCAAAACTGTGTTGCTTCCACTGTGTTTGAGGTGAGCAGAGGCTCAGATTCCATACTGCACTCATGGAATGTTTATGGAACGGTCATCTGTTATTAACAAGGCCTCTCTGGTAAACCACTGCAAGGTTGTAGCTCTTAGGATCACCTCAGTCGAAGGAGATCAAGTGCAGGCTTTGGTGACTGGGAATCGGCTGTGGCATAGTTAAACCCTATCCTACACTGCTGCCAGGTGTAAGACTGGATGTCACCATGAGCAGATGATAGAATTCACAGATGACTCAAACCGCAGTCTGAGCTCCTGGGTCCACTTGCGTTTGAGGAGAAGGTTAGAAGTGATTTTAATCAGTTATGATGTGGCTCAAGGGTGGTACAGCGGCACAGTGGGTGGTACTGGTGCCTTACAGCATCTCGGCTAGGGGCTGGATGTGGATTTGAATCGAAATGTCTGTATGAAGAATGCATGTTCTCCCCGTGTTCACATAGGTTTCTCCGACAGTCCAAAGTCACATTTTTCAGCCGAACCGCCCACTCTAAATAGCCTTTTTTGAGTGAGTGTGTGTTCTGCCTCACACCCAATGCTTCTGGGATAGGCTCCAGCCCACTGTGAACCCAGCATTGAACAAGTGGTTACTGATGAAGCATGGATATTATTCACTTCCCACCCCTGGGTACTGGCTACTTTGGGTCCAACGGGATGTTTTTCCTCCAGAAACTGTGGCCTAGTAAAGTTTGTGTCTGTTTCCTCATACCCAGGAACCTAAGCTCAGCAGGTGAGGAGGCAAGGAAGCAGATGCGTTGCTGTGAGGGGCTGGTGGACTCCTTGCTCCACGTCATCAAGGCTTGCGTCAACACCTCCGACTTTGACAGCAAGGTGCACCCCCTTCTGTCCATACACTGACTTGCCACATGTCTATTTAATTCTTAGCATCACTGCGAAAATCTTCTATATTCTTTTACTCTTCCTTCCCTTTAGCAGCTTAGAACATATATGTGCAGCCCAGATGTGGACGGCCGGTCACATACTAGCCAAGGACTTGAAACCTGAAGCTTGTTGATTCAAGTCTCAGGAGGGGATCTGTTGGATCTGTTGTAGTAGCCTTGACCACAGGATTTGTCAACATTTAATCCACTGAGAGAGACACCCAGTAACTGAATATCTCTTTATCTATATAGCTCTCCCTCTGTTTGTCTGTCTGCCCATCTGTTCTTTAGGCACAGCTTTGTTTGTCAAGACACTGACTTGAAATTTGACACACAGGTATTGCTCACCCTAACTGAAGGTAATCAAACACACACATGTACACATTAGTGCCACACGTCTCCTGGGGGTCTCAGCACATTCATCAGGATGAGGACAAACTCGCATGATGCTGCACACGTTCTTGACGTAAGGGTAACCAAGTTTTGGTGATATATACAGTACTGTGCAAAAGTTTTAGGCAGGTGCGAAAAAATGCTGCAAAGTAGGAATGCTTTCAAAAATAGAAGTGTTAATAGTTTATTTTTATCAATTAGTAAAATGCAAAGTGAATGGACAGAAGAGAAATCTAAATCAAGTCAATATTTGGTGTAACCACCCTTTGCCTTCAAAACAGCATCAATTCTTCTAGGTACACTTGCACGCAGTTTTTGAAGTAACTCGGCAGGGAGGTTGTTCCAAACATCTTGGAGAACTAACCACAGATCCTCTGTGGATGTAGGCTTGCTCAAATCCTTCTGTCTCTTCATGTAATCCCAGACAGACTTGATGATGTTGAGATCAGGGCTCTGTGGGGGCCATATCATCACTTCCAGGACTCCTTGTTCTTCTTTATGCTGAAGACAGTTCTTAATGACATTGGCTGTATGTTTGGGGTCGTTGTCCTGGTGCAGAATAAATTTGGAGCCAATCAGACGCCTCCCTGATGGTATTGCATGATGGATAAGAATCTGCCTGTATTTCTCAGCATTGAGGACACCATTAATCCTGACCAAATCCCCAACCCCGTTTGCTGAAATGCAGCCTCAAACTTGCAAGGAACCTCCACCATGCTTCACTGTTGCCTGCAGACACTCAGTCTTGTACCGCTCTCCAGCCCTTGGGCGAACAAACTGCCTTCTGTTAGAAGCCAAATATTTCAGATTTTGACTCATCCGTCCAGAGCACCTGCTGCCATTTTTCTGCACCCCAGTTCCTATGTTTTTGTGTATAGTTGAGTCGCTTGGCCTTGTTTCCACGTTGAAGGTATGGCTTTTTGGCCGCAATTCTTTCGTGAAGGCCACTTCTGGCCAGACTTCTCCAAACAGTAGATGGGTGTACCTGGGTCGCACTGGTTTCTGCCAGTTCTGACCTGACGGCACTGCTGGACATCTTCCGATTTTGAAGGGAAGTAAGCATGATGTGTCTTTCATCTGCTGCACTAAGTTTCCTTTGCCGACCACTGCGTCTACCGTCCTCAGTGTTGCCCGTTTCTCTGTGTTTCTTCAAAAGAGCTTGAACAGCACATCTTGAAACCCCAGTCTGCTTTGAAATCTTTGCCTGGGAGAGACCTGGCTGATGCAGTATAACTACCTTGTGTCTTGTTGCTGTGCTCGGTCTTGCTATGGTGTATGACCTGTGATATGAAACCGTCTTTCAGAACCTCACCTTTGTAGCAGAGTTGGCTGTTCCTCACCCAGTTTTAAGCCTCCTACACAGCTGTTTCTGTTTCAGTTAATGACTGTGTTTCACCCTACATATGAAAACAATGATCATTCTCACCTGTTTGGTATAACCGGTTAATCATACACCTGACTATAATCCTACAAAATCCCTGACTTTGTGCAAGTGTACCTAGAAGAATTAATGCTGTTTTGAAGGCAAAGGGTGGTTACACCAAATATTGATTTGATTTAGATTTCTCTTCTGTTCATTCGCTTTGCATTTTGTTAATTGATAAAAATAAACTATTAACATTTCTATTTTTGAAAGCATTCTTACTTTGCAGCATTTTTCCACACCTGTCTAAAACTTTTGCACAGTACTGTATTTTATTACACTTTTTCCACCTTTCCCTTGGAATGTGACTGGAGTGTGTCACTCTCTGTGGCGTCTGCTTGTTTGACAGCACAAATAATAATATTTCAATTCTACTTGTGAACCAGACAGGGCTAAATTCCTTAGCTAGTCACGTGAGAAAAGCTTTACCTAAAGAATGAAATAATTTGAGATTTAAAATCAAGATATTCATCGGCTTCTTATAGTTGTAGAAAAAGTGTCCCTCTGATTTCACATTCTGACAGACATTCTGAATTTTAATCAACGTTTCTTTTTACCAGTTTTGTGTGAGATGTGATGGTGCAGAAGCATTCTGAATTACTATGTATAATTAAAACAATTTGTTTAAACCCAAATTTCCCTCCAAAGCACTTACGCCTACAGAGCTCGAGTTCTCTCGGCAGGTGTCCCACAGCCAATTTAGCAGCTCTGCTTCCAGAGCTCACGGCTCACATGCTGCTCGTGGTCTTTTTTCTGTTTGTCACCATTGCTTCTCCTCCCTGCCCCCAGATCGTGGAGAACTGCATTTGCACCCTGAGGAACCTTTCATACCGCCTGGAGCTGGAAATGCCCCAGTCCCGCCTGCTGGGGGCACAGGAGTTGGACGGGCTGCTGGGCAATGAGTCACCCAGCAGGGATGTAGAGTCAAGCTGCTGGGGAAGGAAGAAAAAGAAAAAGAAGAAGAGTTCGCAGGATGAGCAGGTGAGCAGGCCCTCAATCATGCCTCACAGGAGGACATCTACATAGACTTTTTATTCACTAACCAAAAGGCATCTTACCCACACACACACACACACACACACACACACACAAAGCCAAGTGAACCAGGCAGCACCAGCTCCACTTTCAACTTAAATGTTAGACTTAGTTTGGCATGAGAGGCCACCATACTGTCCTTTCATTTTATTTTTCCCCACTTTCTCTTTTTATTATTCCATCACAGTTTTCTCACTTTATCTCCCAATAGAAGACAGACTTTCTAAATGTGGGCAGTTGCTTCTGCTAGATTAAGATTAGATTGCTTGCCTAAAATTTATCATGTTCCCTTCATTTTTCCACATCAGCTATTTAAAGCGTAAAAAATCCCGTAACTTTATAGAGCTCCATTTATTGTGGCTGGCTGTTTAAGATTAAGCTCTTTGATAAACTGTTCTTTGTAGACATTGTTAGAACTTGGTTTTGTCGCATGAAAATGTGTGTCAGTTGGGTCAGAAACTCTAAGAGAGATAAAAACTTCTTTTGAACTGTTTGATGTCCTCCTCCCCCGCTGACTGTGCCTCTCCGTGGCTGCAGTGGGATGGCGTGGGCCCCATACCCGGTTTCTCCAAGTCCCCGAAGGGGGCAGAAATGCTGTGGCACCCAACTGTGGTGAAGCCATACTTGACGCTGCTGGCAGAGAGCTCGAACCCAGCCACGCTGGAGGGATCCGCGGGGTCCTTGCAGAACCTCTCGGCTGGCAACTGGAAGGTAACTCAGGCCTCGCATTCTAGCCCCAGGTTACAGGTATGAAACCCAAAGTGCAGCCTGTGTGGGTGACGGTGTCCTCTGTAGGTCCACAAAGTATTAAATCTCTATTAAAGCTGGTTCAGCAATTCCACCGAATCCCCTGTAAGCTATGCAGCTTGCTTTGGATAAGACCACCTGTTAGGACACAAAGCTGTAATGTGCAAATAAGTGTGTTTGTGTGCGTTTGTAACAGTTTGTTTTTGCCAGATGTGAATGTTGTGCTGTGGTCTTACCAAGATGTGTAGTTTTTTTTTTTGTTTTTCTCTGCTAGAAAGCAGTTGAAAATGTCCTGAGCTCTGGGGTCCTGTTGGTCTGCTATGTCTGTAGTGTGTAGTGCTGCAGCTCTGTCAACACACACTGGTGTGTCTCCACATCTAGACTAGACACTGAGAAGCTCATTGAAGCATCTCACAAAGTTACAGCTCAAAGTGGCAACCTGTGCCATCTCCAGGGTTGACCCCTGGCTTGAGGGGCAATGCCAGCTTTTGTATTGAAACCTGTCCAACCCTCCTTTGTCTGTCCTTTTTGAATTTTCCTGGTTTGTACCTGGCAATCCATCTTTTCAAAACTGTACCTGGTTGAAATGATTGCATCCATTTTTTTTTTTTGCTTACCAGTTTGCAGCCTACATCCGGGCAGCTGTGCGCAAAGAGAAGGGGCTGCCCATCCTGGTGGAGCTGCTGCGAATGGACAACGACAGGGTGGTGTGTTCTGTAGCCACGGCATTGAGGAACATGGCCCTGGATGTCCGGAACAAAGAGCTCATCGGTGAGAGCCTTCTCGTGATTTAAGGCGTGTTCTGTGCCACAGGGAGGCGTCTGCTAGTCCTAACATCTTGCAGATGCTTGTGCTCCGAGAGCGTTTCTCAAAGATTTCTTCATTTAACTGAGGAATCAAATGTTATGCTCACTTAATTCCAATTCAGGTATTCCAGGTGAGACTTTATAAAGAAAACAAAATACACTAGACACAGATAACCAATGCGGGCTGCTTTGAGAGCTCTCGAGTTACTTATCTTTTAACTACTGAGATTAGCAACCAATAAACATGACGAATGCAAGTTAACCTGTGATGGACAGGTCTCCTGTCCAGGATGTATCCCTGCAACCCCAGCAATGCCAGGATAGGCTCCAGACCACCCCAGCCCTGACCAGGACAAGCAGTTAATCAAAACAAGTGAATGAGAAAGCAAGTCTATGAAACCAGGGTCAGAGAAGAATCTGGTCAACATGAAAACGACTCAAAACCTTGTTTTTCTATTCGAATAGAACTGAAAAAGAAGCCAAATTCTTTGATTAAAAATTCCCTTAAATGATTGTTAATGCTGACTAAGAGTAAAAGCTCACTGTCCACGTAAACCTGTAGTTATGTGAGCAGAACATCGCGGTTCTGTTGCATCTCACTCCTGTCTACTTTCCAGTAAAAACTTGTTTCCTGGCAACCATGAGTGGTTTTGATTTCCGTCGGAGTGGCGGAATGTTGCTGACTGCAGTAGCTGGTATGTAGACCAGACGGCTGAACCGTTGGTGTGGAGCTGAGCCATGGGGTTGGGTTAAAATGCCTAGATGGGGCATTAAGCTTAGCGGTACAGATGTGTGAGCTTAAGCTCACCCTGAACATGTCTGTGGTGTCCTTGCAGAAGATGCTTCCTGGTTGGTCTTCACAGAAAACTAGCTGGGTACATAACACTTTCAATGACAGCTCTTCTGCCTCATGAACCAGGGAAGTATGCTATGAGGGACCTGGTAAACCGCCTCCCAGGGGGGAACACCACCCTCCTCTCGGACGAGACAGTGGCGGCCATCTGCTGCACCCTGCACGAAGTCACCAGCAAGAACATGGAAAACGCCAAAGCACTAGCTGACACTGGTGGCATCGAGAAGCTGGTCAGCATCACCAAGGGTAGAGGAGACAGGTGAGTTTTGCCCCCTCCCGGGGGCATCACCACACGGATGTAACTCCAGGAGGTCGAATTTGTGACAAAAAGATTTCGACGTTCACATCTCAGGAAGGGCACTTGAGAGCCCCTTGGAACAAGGCTGAAATGGAGATGTTGTGACATCTGCACTGCATGTGACAATATTAAAAACAAAATATCAAACTCTGAGGACCAACCTCTCAACATACAAACAAAGTTGGGTCCTGAAGTCAGTTCATGGTCTGTTTTGTTTGTGATTCTGAAGTCATTTTTACTCCATCAGAATGAACAAAAGGTTAATAACACCGGTGTCCCTCAATTACCTATAATAATGAGAAAAACTTTTGTAAACTTTTAACTGCATCTTATAAACATTTATAAAATTTGAGCTGTAGTGCGTGTAAGGTGTGTGTGTGTGTGTGTGTGTGTGTGTGTGTGTGTGTGTGTGTGTGTGTGTGTGAGAGAGAGAGAGAGATTGTCTCGTGATGGACTGGCCTCCTGTCCAGGGTGTTCCCTACTTCAGCCCCTGTATTTCCAGGATAGGCTCTGGACCACACTTCTGCACTTGACAAGCCATTACTGACAATGAGTGAACAGAAGATAAGTGAATAAAATGCATTAATGAACAAGCTTGAAATTTTTTGCCTCTGAAAATTCACAACTCGCCCTGGGATAACGTGATGAGCTGGGATGACCGTATCTGTTATTTCCCAGTCACGTGGTATACTTTGTACATCTTTGTACTGTATAAAAGTACAGAATATTTTTCCATTTCCGGAGGAGCGAAATGAATAACTACAGTACTGATCCACTTGAAGTCCTGAGGGATTTTATTTGAAATGTTAAAGGACAACATGCAGACGTTCCATCATATAATACATTGCTTCCTCTCAGCCCTGAGTCACCCAGGGTTCTTCTGAGCCCTGCTGACATTCCCTCATTCTTTCTGAGGCAGGTATTCCATGAAGGTGGTGAAAGCTGCCGCTCAGGTGCTGAACACGCTGTGGCAGTACAGGGACCTGCGAGCCATCTATAAAAAGGTGAGGACTGGGGAGGCACCGCACTTCCGACTTTTTCTTTGGGCCGCAGAGGTTGACTCCTATTTCGCTCCTGTCTTTCAGGACGGGTGGAATCAGAACCACTTCATAACGCCAGTGTCCACCCTGGAGCGGGACAGGTACAAGTCTCAACCAGCCCTGCCCTCAAGCACCTTACAGATGTCACCTGTCATCCAGTCAGGTGAGCACTTCCACCTGAAAGAGTATGGGAAATGTAGTCCTTTAATACTCTGACAAATTCATTTAACAGGAGTCCTTAGGTAAAATGGGGTTAAGGGCTTATTCATTACATCAGGGTGAAAGAGTAAATGCTTTGAGATAATTTCTGTCTTCTGCCTCCTCCAGCTGGTAGCACAACTTCATCTCCTGCCATGTTGGGAATTAAAGAACATCGCTCAAATTATCAGAAAACACAGTCAGCTATGCAATTTTATAACTACCAAGGAGATGGCAACGCAAATAAATACCAATACACAGGTAAGGTCAACAGAAACTCCCTTCCTCTGTGTGCAGATGTTCTACCACAAACGATCAGCTCCCAACAGACCTGCTTTAACTCACCTTGACCATCAGCGTCCAACACATTTCCAAGTGTACAAGACCGGTGTCAGAAATCCGAGCCAGAAGTGTCTTCACGTTCTGTAAACACGTTTGGTTGGGAAATGAGCCTCCACGTCTTCCGAGCTCTTCTGCAGGAGCTCGCAGAGATGTAAGGACGGCTGCAGGGTGATTCCCCCCCCCCCCCCCCCCCCCCCCCCCCCCTCCCCCCCCCCCCCCCCCCCCCCCCCCCCCCNAAGGACGGCTGCAGGGTGATTTCCCCCCCCCCCCCCAATCTTCTCTCCAGTTCCTCCCATACAGGTACTGCCCAGTTTGCCCAGGTGTCCTCACACTTTTCAGTAGCGCTATAAAGCACAGAACATGTTTGGATGTTTCTCTTCACGCTGCCCCTCAGGCATGTTTTCACTTCATCACTCTTATGTAGGGCCTGGAATCACTTAGATGATCCGCTGAGCTCAGCAGTTTTTGAATTTCAGTTGTTTTGTTGCTTCTAAGTGGGGTGGGTTAGTAATTTGGATCTGGGCCACACTCATCCACCAATCCCCAAAACCATATTAGAGGCGGCTCTGCAGGTCACCCTCACAAAGCTGACATTGTTTGGAGCCCCAGAGGAACTGAGGCTCGGGCCTAGGGGCACGCCAGACCAGACAGAGACCCCCCTCCCACAGGCACCTGGGGTCTGAACTCCCACATTTTTTCTGCCTCTCAATTCGCCATGGCATCACTGGTCAAACCCACTGGGAAAACAGTTTATTGAGTTCAGACACCTTGAACGACTGCCAAGGAAAGTATCTAACAGGCAAAGCAAGGCAATGGAGTTCATCCGTACCGTGTGTACCAGTGATACTGATACTTTATTTCTCCTGCAAACCAGGACATTAATGTTACGTTGAAAATGAGTTAAGTCAGCACACGTCTGGGGGTTTTGTGACTTCTTCTGCAAGCTGAGAAGAAATTGAAGAACTTGAAGCTGATCGTTTTGCCTCGTTTACGTCCTGCAGGGTCTGGGAAGCCATCGCCATTTTTTATTGGATCCTATTCATCGCCAACGAGAGAGGAGGCCAGGCACGCACAGGTGAGGGGCAGCAATGTGGGCAAGTGGGATGTGTGGTCCCCCCCTCGCATTATCTCCGCGAATGTGAGGAGACCTGGCATCTAACTCCAGTTGGTGTAAACACCCGGGCGGGGAGCAGCTTCACCAGCGTCAGCTTTTGTGTGGCTCTAAGTTAGTCTGACTGGCCCCCGGGGGCCTGACGGTGTGGTGGGGGGGTGGGCATGCCAGAAGTTCAGTGACGTGAACAGCAAAGGCAGAAGGGCAGACTGAGGGTACGGGGTGGTTTTGTCAGGCCTCCCTCCTTTACCTCAGCATCCTCAGTCAACAACGAGGAAGACTTTCTGAGATTTCCGCAGATAAAGCTGTTCACCACTTAAAAAAAATGATTTCCACTGTCCACCAGTTCATCTCTGTCCTCTCAGCTTGTTAATCCTCCGCTGTTGATCTGAATATGAGATGATTGCATATTGATTATTGACCTGGACTGATTCAGTAGAACTGGTGACAGATGAACACCAGAACAGACACGTAGGGGACAAACACCACGTATTAATCCGGATTTCCGTCTCCAGATGGAACTCCAGATTCCTTCTCGTTCGAAAAAGAACCACATTTCACATGCGGCGATTTCATGCTTTCTGAATTAGCTCATTTCAGGAAAAAAATTAATAAATTCCATTGTTTTTAGCGTATATTCACTTTAAGCAGACTAACAAGATGCGGTGTCCCACCATCTCGCATGGAGCTGCAGTGCCGGGTAACATGACGTGTTGCTCTTTGCTGCAGCGCCAGCTGTACTATGGCGACGAGGCTGGCAGGCGCAACCACGATCCCTACAGAATGTACCTGCAGTCTCCGCAAGGCTACGAGGACCCTTACTTCGAGGACAGCGTCCACTACCCACCAGCGGCAGACTACTCCTCCTCCTCGCAGCCGCATGCCCTCAAGTCCACCGCCAACTACGTGGATTTCTACTCAACCACGAGGAGGCCTTCTTACCGGGCAGAGCAGTATCCTGGTTCCCCTGATTCCTGGGTATAGGGGACTCCGCCAGTGTCTGAGACAGCATCCGTTCTGAGCATCAGCTTCTCGACTAGTGTGCTTGTTCATATGAGGGTCAGCCATTTCTGTCGGAGAATGTGAGCCAAAGAAGGAGAACACGGAATGTGTTTCTTTTGTTTGACCGGAAAGAATTGTGCAGTAAGTGCTGGATGGTGTGGGAAAGCGCCGGAAAGAAGTGGAAGTGTCGCCTATGTCGGTTTTGCTGTTCAGGGTTTTTTTTTTTTTTTTGGAACATTGTCATCTTTTTTTTAACCCGTAGACACGGTAGCAAGTTGAAGGTGTGGGTGATGTCGGGGAAAGGTTTGCAGTGGAGAGAATCAGATGAGGGTCGTGTACGTAGGACAGTGAAGAATTAGGACTTTATGTGAGAGAAGAGAATTTTGATTTGTACAGAGGAATCAAAGTGTATTCCATACTTGTATTATGGCTGTACTTAATATTGAGATTGCGTATCCCCTGGAATCATGTACATTTTCTTCATTTTGTTGTAAATACGGAAGGGAAAAATACCACCAGATTTATGCTCATCAGCCACGGTGAAAATTTGTGCCATGTCTAAACTATACAGATATAAATACAGAGATGAATTTGAGAAAGATTTTTAAAATGCTGGAACCGTGACAAGTGTTTGAAGGTAATAAAGCAACGTTTTTGTTTTTTAAATAAGTGGCTTAAATGCAGCTGTTCTTTTTTTAATGTGACATTGCAGAGATATATCTTTATTTTTCCATGTCTTGTTCTGCTCCTCATGCGGGTTGGTTCACTGCCATTTTCTATGCACATGAAAAGAAATAAATGTGAAAGGTTTTTTGTTCAGAGAGCTTCCCATCTACTACTTCTCTTCTCCACCCTTCTCCTTTCGCATGCTGGCATCTTCAGAAGTAATAAATATCTGCCATTCTTTCCTACAGTTCATCCTCTGGCCTAAATTACATATAACTTTATTTATATATATATACATACACACATATATATATACATATATATATATAAAAAAAAAATATATATATATATATATGAATCTGTCATTTTTTTTGTTTTATTCATCTGCAATGTTTATTTTTATGTGGGAAAAATTCTCCAGTCACTATCTTTTAGAAATCAAGGAAGAACAGATTATCAGCTGTGAAATGTACCCAGTCAGGTGGCTTGAAAGTGGTATTTGCATCACAGCCCCTGCATTTGAGGTTTTTTTGGATGGAACCATTCACAAAAAGACAAAGATTACGGATCCAAGGGAAGAAAGGCGACTCGCACTGGTATATACAGGTAAACCCGGGGACATGTAGCCAGGTATACTCTGTAACACAGTTACTCGTTTAATACCAGCTCCTGGTTTGTGCAACAGATGTCCTGCTATAATTCAGGGCCAGAAATTCGTCTGCAAGAAATAAAAAAAAAATTTAAGTTGGTACCTAAGAACCTTCTTCCTGTCCCATACATACCCATTAAATACTTTAATATCTTTCATGTTCACTTTGTTCCTATGCATTTGTGCAGTGTCTCTACTTTATCAGTGTAAGTAAAGTATAATCCAGCAAAATGGAGCCAAAAAAATTGAAAGGGTTTTTTAAAAAAAAAAAAAAAAAAAGATTAAAAGGCTTGGAAAGCATATAGAGGAATAATGTAATAGAATTGAAAGAGGTGAGTTGCCAACCACACTCCCGGTCCGCTGTCTGTATCGCTCCTGACTACACTAACAGGTCATTACAGTAAATTCTCACTTACTTTAAATTGTTCACTTACTCATTATAAATTCACAATTTTGATATGTGCGGTGTTTTCAGGAACAACTTACTTGCGTAAATCGGGCTTTACCTTTATCATTACGTTCTAAACAAAGAAGCCTGTCTTGGTAACATTTTATCCATAGTTCTGGCAATGAAATGCAAATTTTCTCTCCATATTCAGAAAAACATTAATCTTTAAACCTTTTCTATGGAGAAATAACCAGTCTGCAATGTGCCCACTCATTTCTCATAGGTCATAATAATAGTAACTATAGCTCTTACTAAAATTGGGTGACAAAATTAAATATTTGCACATTTATTAAAGGCTTATTATGTAAACTAAACTTTCTTCAAGCAAATTTATTTAAACTGCTTATCCAAGTTAGGGTGACTGGAGTCTAGAACCCATCACAGAACATTGAGAGTCCAAGGCAACCAGACACACATATTCACACACAAGTAAATTTAGGGTTCAGTCCACCTGGCTTTGGACTGTGGTGGGGGGGGGGGGGTGAGACCAACTTTCGGAAACCCACACAGATGGCGAACATTCAAATGCCATGCTGACAGAGCTGCTTTCAACCTCCAACCAAAGAACCCAAAGTGTTTAGATCCATTATTGAATCCTTTTTTGTTTCTCTGTCTTGTGTTCACATTTTGACAACAGAATAAATCGTAATTTATCTAAACAAATGGTTCTTTTTCAAGACCCCAGTGCAACATTACTGAGTATATTTGGAATATCTGGCATCTGACTTATTCTACATACATGCATGTATTGTTGCTAACTGCTGTCAAGTTGATGTCAACCTACACACAGGTATGATGAACATATACAGTCAACCAAAAATGGAAGCTGGCCAGAACTACACCCAAAATATGTGGTTGACATACATTTTTCACTGATGTGGCATCTGAAGGTTCAACAAAAGTGGTACATGAAGTGTATGAACAGCAAAAATTCAGTTCAGTTTCACTGAGCACTGATCTTGCTGCCTGAAGAAAACGCAAAAAAATATCTTCTCGACCCTAAGGGGGTCTATTTCCCAGCAGCCTTCAGGCATCATTCCAAACAGGTGACTCGCATCACGGCAGGTTCTTCACCAATTGGTGAAAATGGCTCTTGTGGCACGAGGTGATGTTGGAACAGTGGTTTTAATCACATAAGAAAGATGAAGAGCAGATGAAGAAGCTCAGTCCAACATTGTGATACATGAGTGCTGAGCTGCCAGGAGAGCTACACTGGCTCACTGACTGGGGGAAGAGTTTGATGTGAATAGTCGTGCTAAACATGGTCAGAAGACAAGTTGCGGGTTCTGAGCCAAGGCTGTACATGGTTCTCCAGGGATTCTAAGAAAAAGATAATACTCCTCCAGTGGCTCTTTCCTCCCAATCTGGCAGAAGGTTTCATCGTGTTTATATCTTTCTGAATCATCTGTTGGAATCAGCAAACAGCTGCGAACAACTTTGGATAAAGGTACCCAATAAATGCCAAACGATTCATGTTGGACTGTTTCTGAGGCAAGTAGGTAATGTGATGTCATCAGGGGCCTGAGTCTGAATCCACACTCTGGTAAAATTTACCTGGTTGTGTGAATGTGTGAATAATTGTAAGTAGCTGCTGATAGAAAGGTGTCTGGAGGAAGGTGGCAGCTTCTCAGTAGATCTTTCCCCCAAAAACGAGGTACAGTGATTATTGTGTAGTATCTAACACCTCTTTCCCACGTGATCCCAGCGTGACATCAGCACTGTGGCCATGAAGCACATTTGTCTGGAATTTTAAGAGTTTTTCCTTTGTGTGATTAGATTCATTCACAATATCTGCTTTTATTGTGACCAGGGCGTTAAATTACTGAGATGTTAAAGATGTTTAAATATATTGTTCCATTGATTGAAACTGAATATTTAAGCTGTTGATGCCAGAAGCAGCTCATATTATAAAAATATCATTTGAATAAAAATAAGTTGAGTAAATTTTTCTATTCAAGTTATCTGGCTGTTTACTGTACTGTATCTGAGGAGTTACTGAATCTAGGGAGTTACTGTACTCTATCTGGGGGGTTACTGTACTGTATCTGAAGAGTTACTGTACTCTGAGGAGTTACTGTACTCTATCTGGGGGGTTACTGTACTGTATCTGAAGAGTTACTGTACTCTGAGGAGTTACTGAATCTAGGGAGTTACTGTACTCTATCTGGGGGGTTACTGTACTGTATCTAAAGAGTTACTGTACTCTGAGGAGTTACTGAATCTAGGGAGTTACTGTACTCTGTCTGGGGGGTTACTGTACTGTATCTGAAGAGTTACTGTACTCTCTCTGGTTGGTTTATTGTACTGTATGTGGGGGAGTTTACTGTACTCTGTGGGGTTTACATACTGGAAGCGACATCGGACGAGGGTGTCATAAATACGCGAAAATATTATGATCGACTTAACTCCAGAAATGATGACGGTCACACACAAAGTTCATTTTCTGCCTCCTGCTGTAAATAAAACTGTAATGTTCGTAAAGTGTCGGGTGACGAAACTTGTCAGCAAGTCTCGAGCCCCTCCCTCGGGATCGGGCACGCGACTATAACCGGGTACTGCCGGGTCGCGCGCCTCCTCTCCGGGCTGCCAGTCCAAGCGGAGCTGCTCGGGGTCAGCATGGTGCGCACGGACCGAGGGCGAGCGGGAGCGCGCGCGGAGCTCAGGGCTGGGCACGCGCCGGCAGGTACAGAGTGCGCGGTCACCCGCTCACCGCTGTGATCGTCCGGCTCATATTCTGAGGAGAAATAATAACGTGTAATAGCGCAGCTTGTAACGATTCTAACAGATTTTTTTTACACTTTGATATTTAACACGGCTGAAGATGTGCATACATGTATTCAGTTTTGTTTTTTCCGCGGGATAAAAGCTTCTCGTCTCATGAACTCAGTCGCCTCCCCTCTGGCGACTTGTACCCTGTTTTTACTTCGATCTCTGGAGACGAACTGCGTTGAACTTGTCCTGTTTAACCGGTATCATCAGTCATTCGTCTTCGGTCCCGGCAGGAATTAATATGGGTTTTTGTGGCGTTTTAACCTGCGAGCGAGTGAAGAGTCCAGCGAAGCAAACAGCAACATAAAGGTACCTTCACTGCAAAGTCATTTACTTTATTACAGATTTAACTTTAAAGTGTGCGCACATATGCTGAGTTCTCAACTTAGGAACACATTCGGGACCGGAAGTCTTTATAAAACGACTTGTTCGTAGCTCCAAACGCACTTTTACCACTCAGAATCAATAAAAGCTTAGAAATAACGATGCCTCGATGTTTACCGTTAACGATATAGCTACATTAAAAAAAAACTTCAAAAAATCTTTTATAAACAGAAATTTTACAAAAAACATACAATTTTTGTTATTTTGTTAGGCAGTAAAATTGAACTGAGCTGTTTAGAAGGTGAGAAGCAGGTTGCCGTACAGTTTGGCTGTTCTGCATGCGCTGCCACCCCACCTGGAGCAGAGGGCGGAAAAGTGATGAGTCAGCAGACAGATGTGAACCAACTCGCTTGCCAGCAAATGGATGCCATCAGCCCTGCATCAGCCCTGCACCAGCCATGCTGTGTCCCCCCCACCCTGTAGATCTTGCAGGGTAAAGTCAACAAACCAGGCAGGGGGACGTGGTAATCCCCGTGACGGGGTGGGGGGGTTCATTTGGACAATGGCAGCTGGTAGGTGTGTCTGAGCTGTTCTTTCTGCAGTGCCAGCAATTCTCCTGAGCTACACGGAGCACAATGACACTGCTGTTTAGCTCGAGATCACCAAGGCGTTAGCTGGCCAGTGTTCGGTGTGTTTGATTGCAAACAAACATCCGTCAGCAGGTCTCTACTGGGTCTCCAAGGCCTTCGCTTGCCAGTGGTGAGAGACTAGGAGGTCTGAACCTTTTCTCTCCACAGTGAAGGCCGGGGGCAAGAGAGTGACCAAGAAGAGCAACGAGGAGAGTGGAGCCCCAGACAGGGAGACCAAGAGGCCGCCAGAAAAAACCAGGTGGGATCAACAAGCCCTTTAGCCTACCTGAGCCACTCAGGTTTGATGTATAGTACATACTGACCTTGCTGCACCAGGGGGTCGGTTTCAGAGGAGAAGTTTATATACAGTATGAAGAGCATCTCCACACAGCTAAATCACTGTTTTCCAAGAGCAGCAAGGTGGCACAGCGGGTAGCTTTGGAGCCTCATTGTCCCTGGGCTTCGAATGCAGTTTAGTCTGTGCAGAATTTTCTTTCATGTTCTCCCCCTGTTTATGAGGGTGTCTTCCAAGTGCTCTGGTTTCCTCTTACAGTCATATCAACAAATTATTGACTCTATACTGCCCCTAGTATGTGTATGTGTGTGTGTGTGTGTGTGTGTGTGTGTGTGTGTGTGTGTGTGTGTGTGTGTGTGAATGCTCTGAGATGACCTAGTATCCTATCTAGTTATCTCATGCCCTATGCCTCTAAGATAGGAACCAGACCAGAACTGACCCTAGACTGGACAAGTTGTTATTGATAATGGAGGGATTTCAAGCCCCATCTTTGATACCATACTAATGTACTCCACTCAGGTTTTACACTGCTGAGATAGTCATTCCAGCCCTGTGTACAGACTGCAAATGTTTTGCCTGCAGCTCTTTAGATTATGAACTCTTGCTAAGATTAATATTCAGGCACTCGGGTTCCATATAATGCTTCTAGACAGGGAGTGACTGGGGAATATTTATTTGTTTTTGAAGCTCTGAAACCACATCTTGTGGGGAATGCTTTTCCCATCTGCTGAAAGATCTGTTGAATCCTTCTTTTCAGATCTCTTGCCACTCTTCCCAGAGCGCAGTTGGCTAGTGTCTTGTTAGCAGGGACTCTTGAAAAGGTTAGTAGTGATAAATGTATTAAATATGTTTCTGAGCTGATAGTTTTATCCAAAGTGACTTACAGTTTTCAGCCTTTTATGCAGTTAGATGTTGTACTCAGTTTAGTGTAAGTACTTTGCTTGAGTGCTAAAGCAAGGAGCAGATATTGAACCAATGCTGTCCTTAAACACCCCCCCAGCTGCTCCAGGAGGTGTGTGCCTCACCCTTAAGAAATGCAAATATGGTTAGATAATCATTTTTACATTTATTCATCCATTTGCACACCTGGGTTATTTGACCAGAGTTCAGTTCAGAGTAAGTATCTTGGTCAAAGGAACTGCCGGGGATGTGTGGATTCTGACCAGGTTTCTTGAATGCAAGGCAAAAGTCTATCTGCTACGCCACCTACTGGCCCCGTTGTCCATTTGCTGCAACTGAAGGGCACAAACTGTATCCTGTCAATTTGAGGTGGTTACCTTGCAGTAGTAGCTCCCTTAACGCACTGTCTTTTTAAACTGCAGGATTATAGTTGTTCTCCAGGTTGATGCTGTTTGTTCTTAATTCCATTTGTGCTTATCATGTGATGCAGTTACCTAACAATGTGGTGATAACATTTTTCTGCAAGTAAAATTGCACTGAATGCTCTATTTTAGTGAATTATTTGTGGAGAAAAAATGGTAGAAATGATTGTGTGCATTTTGATCTTTCCAGTTGGGACATGACTTTCCAGCGACACCAGCTAGTGTGAGGCACAGCAAGCTCAGGCCCAGCATGGAGAAAACGCACTCACCCAGGGTGTTCTTCATCCAGCAGCCGCGCAAGTGCTGAGCCATAGTGGCGGCTCCCCTCACTGGAGCAGGAAGGCTGCCAATGTGTTTTCATGGTTAGCAAAGTCAGAAAAGGTGGCAGTTGATAGTGGAACACCTCCAAGAAAGCAGGGTGCAAAGCAGTGGAGATCCTGCAGTATGATATGGCTATAAGGGCTTCAGCAAGTGTAGCTGTAGGTTCTCTGGTGATCTGATAAATTCTTACAAGGTCATTTTAGAATCATAGTATTTGTTTATGTAGTATTTGTTTATCTAAAACAATAGTCATTCATAGCCTTTCAGTATTTTATGTATAATTGTGATCCATAACTCAAGTTAATATGCTCTTGCTATAAGTAAACTTCACATTGGTATCTCTGCTAATTTATAGTTTAAAATCCTCTTTGGCTACAGAACTTTCTTCTAATATAAGCCTTTTAAATTAATAAATAATAACAGGCTTGCATAACTAAACACACATATTGCTGCAGGACAGTCAACTTTGAGAAAATATGTGGCAAGGTCTCAAACTGATAGAACAGCATTTCTTCTTTGACACGTACAAGTCAGAAATGTTAAATCACAACTGTCCTTATTTGGTGTAACTAGGACATTGGCCATGACTCTGCTATTAAAATTGCCCATATTTGTAGTTTTGGTTCTGCCTTATCCCTGTGTGTCTGGTTTTTATTAAGTGAATTTTGATCAGACAGTAGTAATGTATGTATTGCAGAGATGATAGAGATCCTTTAAAAATAAAATGGGCAACTAGAAGGTTTATTTGTGCACCTTGAACAACAGACCAAATTAATGGTTAATTAGAATTATTCAGTTTTTTGCACACTTAAGATGCCAATAACTATCTAGTATCTGATGATAATGCATATGGTCCAGTGTTTTGAGATGTAAATGAAATTACGTGATCTGACAGTCGCATCTTCAAAAGATATCTGACAAATAATTTAGAAAAAACCATACACATTCCCTCCTCAAGACATAATGAAAATCTTTACAGCAAATTGCTGGTAATTGCAATGTAGTGCAATGCTGCTAAATGAGTTTGATGCAAATACTGAAGTACATGGAAACTCTGATTACAAAGCTTTGCATTATGGAAAATGTATCTCATTTCTTCAGCAACTGCACAAAGGAAAAACCAACCCTTCATTTATTTAGGACCTGCTGTGCCTCACACCTTGACAGAAGGTTTGGACATGGGCCCAGCTAGTATGCAGTTTGTAGGTACTCCATGTGTTCATGTACATTCCTCCAGGTGCTCTGGTTTCTTCTCACACTCTGAAAGTATGTGTTTCAGTTAGATCTACCTCTTTATTGTGCTCCTTTATTTACAACGTGTCATAAATGTCTTGTATCTGTAATTGTCTTAAATGCCCGGCAGGGGGCAGGGAAACATGCAGGCGTGTGCACAAGGCATCCAGGCTCACCAGAGGAGTGAGCTGACAGCAGCAGAGAGGGAGAGTTGCTCTGTTCCCACCTGGAAAAAAAAGCTATCATAACGCTGACACGTACGTTATATTTATTCATTTATCTGACACGTTTCTGCAACGCCAAGTACAAATAGGAGTGAAGAAATGCGTGTTTCACCAAAAGCCAGATTCAGATACAGAGATTTAATTCCCAAAGTACAGTCAATTAGTCCAATACTAAAAATACTGTTTTTACTGGCCCAGCAGCTACGTTGCTGCGCTCTGCAATCAGTTTACTACATTTTTCAAAAACGAACCAAATCTTGAGCCCAATGAACTTCGTAAGTCGGGACCCGCAGTACCGTGTTTACCCCAAGTCTTTGTCGCCGTTTTTTGCACTGCTTCCACTAGTCACAAGGTGGCAGCACCGCACTTTAGGTTTTAATGTCAAGATTCGCGCTTTCGCAGAATTTCCCAGCATTAGCGTGCTGATCGTGGAAAAATGGGACACAAGTGTGTTATTTCTGACAGTGCATGACGTCATCCTTATTGGAAATTGCGAGGCAGCATAGAGCAAACACAGCACCGGTACAAGCAATAAAAACAAAAGGTTCGTTTTTGAGGGCGAAAAGGAACGCTCAGCACAGGAGAGCACAGCGCACACCAGGGCATGACAGCACTTGTGTTCCCACAAGATGATCTTTTGGTAGGAGCAGATTTACATCAGTTGAAAGAGTGCCTTACCTAGCACTGGTGCCTCAGACCCCCATTAGCATAAACAGAGTTCTCTAGCTTAATATGGAAAGTGTAGATGTGTGATTACACTGAATATTCCAGTTTGTACATTGTTATGATTCTGCTGCACAAAGTACTCGAGCATTTTTAAGTATATTAAACTTGATGTTGATAAAAGGTCAGCATTTGAATTAATTAGGTATGCATCATTATCTATTAGGAGCCCATCTGTATAAACACAGTAAATGCATTAGTGCACCTAATGGAGTAGCCCAGTAAACACTTGAGCAGAGTTGATCAAGAACAAGCCTGCAGGATGTGTTGATATTTCATAAAGGCATTTCAACAGTAAATATTTGCCTATTAAAAATGCATCAGTGGTACTCTAAAGGAGGCTGCCTTTGAAATGGAATTTGCAGCTATGATCGATCCCTTTCCCTTGAATGACAGGCTGCACTCTGTGGGTTCTAATCAATAGTCTAGTCTGGCCATTGCCCCATGTAGGCGTTTGTGGGCGGCTGGATCCTTTCTTCTCTGCGACTGCATTCAATTTATTACATTTTACTGTTAAGTAGGTTATTTTACTAATTTGAAATTACAGCGCTTTCAAATGTAAATGTGAAATGTTTGACCAAAGTAAAATAATTTCAGACAGAACATTCTTGGCTGGTGTGTAAAACTCATGCATCTATTTTCAGAGACTACTGAACCCCCGATGCAGGGTTGAAGTGGTTTGGAGCCGAATCTCGGAAGCACAGAACCGAGGCGGGGATGACAGTCCATCGCGGGGCAATCACACACACTCAATCGCTCACGCTGGAACACACACGCTACGGGCAAGTTAGAGTCACCAGTCAACCTAAAACAAATGTTTTTGGGCTGTGGGTGGAAGGTTGAGCTCACAAATAATCCACGGAAAATATACAGTCAGGATTATAGTCCTTCTACACCACAGTGTCCTGAGAATATCGCTAATGTTTAGCCTGTGTGGCACAGTATCAGTTGCACAGAGGCCTGGCGGTTGCAGGCTGCTGTACTCATACCCAAGGCTGACGGTTATTGGTAAATGATGCCCGTCTTGAAACGAGTGCCACTGTGAGCCGTGCGCTGACAAGCAATCCTTGTTTAATATCAAACGATGGTTTTCCCGTCATGATGGCTTCCATACAGCAGCAATAACGCAAGAACAGTCCTATTTTTTTGCCAGTGTGACAGTAGGAAACGCACACTGGAAACTACACATTACAACGCAGAGCACCTGCAGAATTCTTCTGAGCGCTCTGTCGAAATTACTCGTTATTCTGCCATGACCTTCATTCACTATGGTTTTTCTGAGTGTTGTGTGCAGCCTGCATTAAGGGAGGGTCCCTGTGAGAGTTAAAGCAAACTTCTGAGCCCACATTCAGGGTCTGTTGACTCTCAGAATCGCTGTACACTATATAGAACACATTGTGTTTAATCGGGAAGTTGCCTCCATTCCAGATGCACTGTGCACATCATGTAGGCTGTGCAATGGTGAGTAGGTTTGTGAGAAGGTGTGTGTAGTGATGACAGTTTGGATCACAGCCAAATTATGTCTGCAAACTGGAATGTGTGGGAGAGGGGCCTTCACATCCTGCAGAATGTCTTTTTGACACTCAAGTTATATCCTTTTTCAATCTTGTCTCTAATCTCTTGTTTCCTGCCATGCTGACTGACTAATCAGGTATCAGCTCCAAAAATGAGTTTGCTTTGTTGCACAAGCACATCACCCCACTGGGGTGTCATAATGCCCTTAAGCCCTTCTTGAGGTGATGTAATGTGCTGCAGAAGAAAAATGCTTTTTTTCCCTCCACAAATTCTCAGCCAGATTCCCCATTTGCTATACGCAAGGTGCGTCAAGCTGTCTAAGGGGTGTTGTTGTTTTTCTTGCCTGTATCTCTGCTGGAGCTCTGTTGCATGGGGGTGTGGAGGTGAGGGGATTAGATCTGTTAACTGCATGCGAATAGTGAAATGACACAGAACTCCACTCGCAGATAAGGATTGTGTGACTAGTTCCTGGGGAATGACCCTAACTGATGAGAGAGACAGGTGATGGGGATGCTGTGGGAAAGGCCCCAAACTGGCAGCAGGAAGGAGTGATAACTAAATGCAACCACCTTAAGAGTAATAAAGTTTGGTGTTTTTTTTTTTTAACTTTTTCCCTTTCCTATCTTTCCACCTTCTGACCTGGGTAATACCAGATACCTCAGCTGGTATCACACTACACAATAAATGTTCAGAGGCCAGGGCTTCCCATTTATCTTTTCCAGTCACAGCAGAGTCCACTATACTAATCTTGTAGATTCTATTTTTCTTACACATGGTAAGCAAGTTTAGAAACAAGCTGAAGCAAGGCTGCCTCATTACAGACCTGATCCTGAACATGTTTCCCTGTGAGGCTTTGACCTTGCAGGTAGTGCCATCAGTGACAGACCACACCACCACAACCAGTGTGTCTGGCATACGTGGCGTCACATTATCAGCTCTGCAAATGTGCAAGCCATAGCAGAGGACTGTGACTGCGTGAGGTGCTGGTCAGCAGCTTGGCCTCACAGTGAGGCAAGTGGCAGGTCTAGTGGTACATTCTAGAAATCTCTGACCAATGCATTTGCTTGAGCTGAGTGCAATACATTGCGGTGCAGCCATAGTGAAAGGTGATGTGGCAAAACTGAAATTATGAGAGGGATACATTTTCAAAGGTCTGATAGAGAGAGCAGTGGGGTCACCAGGGGTGTCGTGGCCACAAGTGTCATCTTGCATTAAAGGACCCTGATTTGAATGCCACCTCCCCAGTTGTTGCACCATTGAGCAAGGTACATACTCACATTGCTCCAGTAAAAATTGCCCAAATATATAAATAGGTAAATAACTGTAGCAAATAACTGTAAATAGCTTAGTGGACAAATCTAACATGTTGTACCGGAGAAAAGTTTTAGTTAATGTTTGTTCAGTTGTATTTGTATCTCCAGTTGTCCCCCTGAAAGGGGTAAGGAAGATATTATATGCGCTGTGGTTACGGAGGCATATGAAACCAATGCTCCAGATGTTTCCACAGAGGCTTTGGACCTCAGACATGTATCCTGAGCTGCGCCTGGCTTGGCGGTGCCCAGGCGGGTGCTGATGGGGTTTGGCTTCATCTTTGTCCCCCCCTGGGGTGCGAGTGTGGCTGGGAGCCCCGTGGTCAGTGGAGGCGACCGGCCAGCTCTGCAAACTGCGGACAGGGGTGACGAGGGCAGCTGGTTCCCGCGATGTGTACTTAACTGCTGAGAACACACAGTGGTCCAAAAATAGCCCCGCAACGGCCTCCTGAGAGATACAGGACACAGCTTCCCCTCAGACGCCTCTTATTGCTAAAGAATCACATTCAGTCTTCAGTCTGTTCCCTCTTTTCTCATTCCTGTTGCGTCCTCTTACAACAGAGGTGGCTTTGAATTTATTCGATTCATATGATGTGCAATAAACAACAGCAACAGTCACAGGCTATTAAAAAGATTTCTAAAAGAAATCATATCTGTTGGAAGTAATTGAAAGCAATGTTTGCTATTAAATTCAATTTTAATTTAGGAAACAAAATATTTGGGTTGTATTCATGCAAAAAAGATTAGAATTTAATTTTCTATTTTCACATATTTCCAGGAAGAGGTTTATTACTGGAAATGAACACTTGACTACATCTAACTTTAATAAATGTACAAATATATACATTCAGTATCTTTTAATCAAAACCATAAAGTCTTGCATTAAACAGCCAAACAGTAACAAGTGAACAGCTGTCAATTTTTATGACATTTAATTCCAGATTTGTACATAAAAGAGGTTTTCTTTCTTTTCGCTTGCTGGATGAGGGGCTGGGCTTTTTAGGGGCCAGATCTGTTTCTGCAAACTCTAGTTGTGTAAATCTTAAAGTAAAATAGAAGGTATTTGTGCCTAAGGGAGATGTGGGAAGGTTGCTGTGTTTTGCCTTAGTGACACATTTAACACAGAGGTTGCTGTCAGCTGAAGCTGCCTCAGTGACAGGGTTACATCAGACACGTGCTGCGTCTTCACAAATGTTCTTTAAGCCAATGTGCAAAATAATACAGCAAAACAAGAAGCGCTGGTTTATATCATTTGAATTTATTCTAGTATTTTAAAAGTTTTCACTCAGTCAGCCTCACGGTGTCACTGCAGAGACAAATCTAAGTATTTCATCTGAATGCAGTTTTTATCATTGTGAATATCAGTTAGAAGAAGAGGGTCCTCAGCATAGTGTTTTTCTCTAAGACATCAAGGATCACCACTTACAGCACCTCCAAGACTGAAGTCCTCTACCTCCTCCTGATCTCCTTCCCCAGAGAGCTCTCTGCCTCACTGGACCACCCAGTCAGTACTAGTCAAATACTTGGGAGTGACAACAGACTTTATTTCTACCATAAACTGCTTTTGTAGACATATCATCTTTAATATCTGTTGAATCTGCCAGTTCCTCACACCTCATTGTACCATGTTGTACCCAGCACACGGTCCAGACCATGGTGATGCTCTATCAGGTTTACACCAACCACCCTGTTTGGTCTTTCCAGGCCAGTCAACAAAATGCTGGGGATGAGCAAAACTGATACTCCAGCCAACTCTGACCACATGTTCCTTCTCCTCACAAGGACCCACACCTATAAGGCTTGTTTTAAAAGTTTAGTTTGATCATGAATGTTGACTCAGTTCACACTCTGCCCCCAAATAGTAACGGGGGTCACACACTCACCAGCCACGTTATTAGGAACACTTGTACAGCTGCTCATTCACACAATTATCAGCCAATCACATGACAGCAGCAAAACGCATAAAATCACAGACACTGGGAAGAGAAGGGGGGGATAAAAATTATTATTATTATTATTATTATTATTATTAATAATAATAATAATAATAATAATAATAACAATAATAATAATAATAATAACAATAATGACAACTTTGATTGCCGGTGCCAAATAGGGTGGTTTGAATTTCTTTAGCAACTGCTGCTCTCTTGGGATTTTCACAAACACGTTTCCAGAGTTGATACAGAATGGTACAAAAAATATGCAGTGAATGGCAGCTCTGTGGGTCAGAGGGAAATGGCCAGACTGGTTTGAGCTGACAGGAAGGTTACAGTAAATTTAAAAAACTGCTCTTTACAGCAGTGATGGGCAGAAAAGCATCTCTGAACATGCGACACGTTGACCATTGAGGCAGATGGGCTACAGCAGCAGAAGACCACATCGTGTTCCATTTCTGTCAGCCAAGAACAGGAAGCTGAGGCTACAGTGGGTACTAGCTTAGTGAAACTAGACAGCTGAAGATTGGAAAAACATTTCTTGGTCTGAATCTCAACTTCTGCTGCGACACACAGATGGTAGAATCGGAATTTGGCTTAAACAGCATGAAGCGGTGAAAAAAACCTGCCTGGTCAGCAGTTCAGGCTGGTGGTGGTGGTGTGATGGTGTTGAAAATGTTTCCTTGGCATCCGCTGGGTCCCCCTAATGCCTACCGAGCATTAATTGAACGCCACGGCCACAGTTTACCCATCTTCTGATGCCTGCGTGATAATGGGCCACCTCACAAAGCACAAGTCATCTCACACTGGTTCCATGAACATGACAGTGAACTTCAAGAGCCTCCCCAGCCTCCCCTCCCCAGCCTCCCCAGACCTGAAACCAGTAGAGCACCATTGGCAGCAGATCAGCAGCATGAATGCGCAGCAATTACATGATGTAACGGACCAGAATGTTTCCAGCACCTTCTTGAATCCATGAAGAATTCAAGCTATTCTGAGGGCAAAGGGGGTCCTGCCCGCTAGAATGGTGTCACTAACGGCGAACAGCTGAAAACTGCTATAACGGTAACTCGGACACAACTTAGGTACGTTAACATAAACTCTCCCGGTTTAACCAAACCGCTGGCTGCCCAGTTAGTCAACAGCGATTGCTCTGGGTTCCCATGTGTCACGCAACGTTTCCGGTGCCTCGTTAACGAGCAGCTGGTCCGTGCGGTGCGTTCGAGCTCAGCTCAGCTCTCCTGTATTCCCGCATGACCTCACAGCGCCGGTGGGCGGGGCGCGCGCTGAAGGGGAGGGGAGCTCGAGCTCGAGCCCCGGCGCGTCGCGCTCTTTCTTGTGGAGATTCACGTCGGGAAAAGTTTTCGGACGGAGGTACATGACTTAAAACAGGTAACGTGTGTTTTTCTTAACTGTAAACTCAGAACGGACCACGGGCGTGTTTCTCTTGTGGCGTTTCCAACTTTTTTGTACTTAAGCTGGGGGAGTATAAAAGTGTTTCGTAGTTGGTGCGGACGGTTGTGTACTGTGGAACACGACGGGGGAATTTTGTACCTCAGTTCATTCACAGTTGTTACGAGAATAGTTGTGTGTACTTTATTAAACTTTGCAGTCTGGGAACGCGTTTTTTCCAGTGACTGAGCAACCCCCAGGACCCCCTCCCCCCCTTCGGACTTTGCTAAACAGTTTTAGCGACAAGTGGATGTTTCTGAGGTTATTTATTGCTTTTTTGACCGGGCACAGAGGGACCGCTCGTTCTCCGCCGTGACTCCGCCTCTTGGAGCGATAAGCGCGAAAGTCACCTCGGTATAATTTACTTTCATTTCTGACTTGCTCAGTTTTGCTCCCATTTGTTAAGTTTAGGTCTAAAAACAAAAAGCCCGAATTAAGTCGCTCGGACTGCTTCACTAGGGTAAATAGGGTGCTTTACCGTGGTAACTGCCCCCCCTCCCCCCAGGGGTCCGTCTCATCATCCCAGATTCACGGAGGAGGGAGGAGGTGAGACCCCCCTGTTGCCCTTCCGAAAGTTCCTCATGCTGAGATGTCAGATAAAATTTCGCATCAACAGGGCAGATGAAATCATGGATGAAAACCAGTCATCTTGTGTAGTTGATGTAGCTCAGCTTCCCTGATCCATGTTAAAAAAGAGAATTTATAGCAGATTACTGCTAATAATTTAGTGTCAAAATAAGTAATGTGAAAATGTTAATTTTCAATGAACTTTAAACACCAAAATATGATCAACACTCTTGAAAGAGTCCAGCATCATCTTATTTTTACAATTTTCATGCAGTATATGTAAAGTACATTGTTAAATGTAACGTTTTCTCATATGGAAATGTTTATTTAATGCATATTTTACATGTTAAATGTTTTCTAAGATTGATTAAAAATTTAAGTAAAGCTGCATGCTTTTCAAAGAAATCGAAGAAGAATCCTTCTTGTTGACTGAAGTTTGTCTGTTTGTGAGGCCGGTGTCATTTTTAGGAGATTCTGGCCATAAATACGGTTTCTGCAACATCGGATGTTTTATCCTGCAGCTCAGTCCTAAGGTAGACGGCATCCTGGCCGTACCCACGCACCCTGGACACTGCACTTTGCTGAGCAGTGTGTGGACATCGCCTGTCCTGCTGACCCTGTTATTGCTGCTGTTCCATACAAGGGAGGAGAAAAACAAACAAGCTTTTTTTATTACTATCTCTAACCCTGAATAGGAACTTGCATCAAACATCCAACAAGGTCTCCAGTCACAAGGAAGTGTTTGGTTCCCATGCTCCTTTGCCAGTTGGCAGTGAACAGGTGCTGGCACAGAATATACGAGCCAAGGGATTTGAAGGCACTGCGGCCAGCAGAGCCAGTGGGGGCCTCGTAGTGCCATTGAATGATTGGGACCATTGTGAGAACCTCCAACGTATAGCATAGCTCACACATTTGTATTGGTTTAACTCTAAAATAAAATCTTAACCTAACCGTTCTTCTAGTGTGCAGTTGAGGCCTGTGTGAGCAGCCCTTGTATGTATCTGGCCGTACATCTGAAGTTCAGCACTCTGTGTGTGACTGATGTGGGTTGAGGGGCTAATTCTTGAAGGTGGCCTTTGTGTGCTTGGAGAACTGTGTAACTTGGTGTTGTTAGGGCCTTCTGATTCTGGTGAAGTCAGTCGGCTTCACTGTGTACTTAGGGCATTTATATTTTTCATGACCTACAACTACAGCACCGGGGCCTGGTAAGCGAGGATAACTTGCTCTGCCCCAGGTCACTGTAAAGAAGAGCCCTCTAAGTGTTGTATGACTCATTGGCACCGCACACCTGTGGCATATCGCCTGTCAGGTGTAATTGCAGTCTGTCAGATGACAACAGAATAAAAAGTACCAGCATCTCTTATTCAGCTTTGCCACATTGCCTCTTCCGCAGTGTGACTTCTGTGACTAATTTTCCGTTTGTGCTTCCTGTATATTCTTAGTTCTGTTGATTTGGTCTCTGTTTAAAGGTGGATAAGACTGTTAGCGTACTTTGCAGTTTTTAAAGGATTAGGCCTCCACATGACATGATACTTTGTATGCGTTATGTTCTCACTGTCTGGTTTTCAACACGGTGGTCTCTGTCCAAATACTTGTAATTTTAGCTGTTTATTTGCTGCTTTATTGCGTCGGATGCCTCTGGACAGTTTAGTTAAATACGGGGGGGGGGGCATATTTGGTAACTGGGGTTGTTTTCCTGCTGAGATGTCCAGTGTAATTTGTGTGAGAGTTTAGTTTCTGTGTATGAGGGTGGGTCAAGTGTAGAAATATGGACCGCAAACAGCATCCATACCACCCAGAGTAAAGTATTTTGAAAAAATAACTGCGTCAAACCACAATATGCAGAAAAAAATAAAATCTGGATGTGTTAAAGGCCTTGCAGCACTAAGATCACATTTCTCCCCTTATACCATTTTATTAAGTTTTCCAGAAGTAGTGGCCTACAGCGTCAGATTTAGCTTTAACAGTGGCTAATAGTTGGAGTCTTTGCTTGTTCCTTGTTAATGTATTGTAACGTGACTGTAGGAGCAATAGCTGCCTTATTTCTCCACTGAACAGCTGTGGATAATTAGCATGTTTCTCATTTACTAAACCGGAGCGAGATTATAAAACATGACCCAGTATGTAGAGATTGGCACAGCTGCCAGAGAGCCGCGACTTGTTTTAGATGCATCACATGTGAACTTTGTCCAAGCTGTCACCTATAAGGATCAGCGTGATAACTGCACACCCCTAACAGGCCACAAGTAGTTTATAGTAGTGGGGTTATTACAATCCCAAAGTGTGAGTGTAGTAATAAGTCCTCGGGGGTTAATGTCAACACAGGGCTGTTTGTCCAGGGAAAGCTTGCAGACTTTAAACTTTGCCAGTGAATGCTTAACCCTAGCCAAACAGCCAGAAGTTGTGCAGAGCCAAGGACCTCCATGAAATGACCTGGCTGTTAGTCAGAGGCTGGCACACAGCCCTGCATTTTGTGGCAGGTTGGATATCTTAGTAAGGTTTGCTTTCAGTCTCGAGAGTATCTGCAGGTGCCTGGCTGTGTGGCTTGGTGGCCGAACTTTGCTCCGACCTCCAGGAGTGCAGCATGGCCAAGGGAGCAGCTTAGAATCCCATTCCTTTCCCCTGAAAGGAAAGGAGCCGGAAACGTGGGCTCAGGAGGACCAACTTTTGGCACCGATGAGGTGATACTGTAGTTCACCGTGCCCTCTGTCCTCTTTGGTTTGATGTAAACAAAGGAGTTCCCGTGATATGGGCTTTAAAGGGAGACCTGATGATGCGGATGAATGTAGCTATGGCTGAAGTATGACCACGGCACTATGCCTTTCCTTTGGTCACATCATATACCTTTAGCTGTCGTTTATGGACACTACGGTGTTGTCAGCAGGACCAGAAACTTTTCCTTTTTTAGGAGATAATAGCCTTCTTATTACTTACGCACTTTATGCTCTTCAGTAGAGCTGCAGTTTTTTTGTTTTTTTTTTTACAAATTTTCTCTTTACACTGTCCACAGAGTTTCTGTCTATCATAAAAAACATGCCTTGTACACATTTGTAGGGCTGTATTTTACAAGCAAGTTGTATGTTTTTGGTCCCTTCGGTAAAGCCCCATTTGCAATTTGAAGTAGGAACCACATTATTGCGAGCACGGTCCTAACATGCTGCTGGTGAAAGTCGATACGAGGAGTTACACAAAAATGGTGATCCTCAGGGCAAAACAAACTGACTTGTGTGGGATGAAATGGCAGTTAGACATCATTTTTGTAACATCGATTTAAAGTAGTACAGTGTTTGAGAGGAGAACCATAAGTTGCTTATGTCCTCCAAGCATTTTCCCATGGCTAGAAAGGATCTCGTCATGTCAGTGTTGACACACACTCCGCTCCCTGGGGTGTAACAGTAAATTCTGCGAGGGGTAATGATCACCCTCTGAGACACGTCTCAACTCTTCCTGATCCAATAAAGGAGCTGGCATCGGGCCAGTAGTGATCGTTGCCTTGACTGGACGTAAAGAATTTTTGTATGGTCCCACATTGTTTGTTTAGGTTCGGGGCACTTTGATATAAATAACAGGGTTAATTGTTTGAATTGTAAACATTAACAATGGTCATTAGTTATATCATGTTGCAACATGAGGAAGTTATTCCAGAGGTTATATGTTTTGTGTCCTAATATAAAAGGGCTTTATTACAAATGCATATATTTTGATGTTTTGTTGCCAGTTTTGTGTGGGCCGACGGCTTTGCAATTGTAGGTACGTTTTGGGTTTAAATGTTTAAGAAAAGCATGTGCAATGCTCACACTGCCAAACCTGTAGATTGACAGGTTCCAAAGAGTCACTTATTGTTCAGTGTGGGCAGTTCTGCTATTATATTAAGTGGTTATTTCTTGGTGGAATAAAAAAAGCCTTGTGAGAACAGGTTCTTAGCAGCATTTTCTAAAAACCTCTGTTTCTCTTTTGTGTTTCTAATATTAGAAAACCAAGTCTATAAATAATCAAAGTAGTGACTTGTCTGAGACCTGTTGGTCCTTGATAATTCTCCTCATCAGTACATTTTAAATGATGATGGAATGACGTAGAATATTATCCATAAGAATTATAATGGTTGCTGTTCGGTACACGTAATAACACCAGGACTGTTCTGTAGTAAATTGTATTAAAGCAACAATTTAGTATTTATTTATTAGATTTCAGTGATTGGTGGTTTCAGTGGGTAGCATTTGTGTGTTACAGCTCCTGCAGTGTGGGTTCAAATCTGGGTCAGTCTGTGTGGGGTTCCTGTGGGCACTCCAGTAAATCTTAGTCTTACCCTGTTATAAAATTTCTTTCTCAAACGGACCTTAATGAGTTGATTAAGTATTTTTTTTTGTTTTATTTTAATAGACAAAATGACAAGAAAACATTTTTGATGAGGA
Source organism: Arapaima gigas (assembly GCA_900497675.1). Taxonomy (NCBI): domain Eukaryota; kingdom Metazoa; phylum Chordata; class Actinopteri; order Osteoglossiformes; family Osteoglossidae; genus Arapaima; species Arapaima gigas. Next base: position 590,511 of record UFQX01000165.1, on the reverse strand, counting down.
GGAAGTCCTAATTTCTTATTTGACGGTACTGCCACTTATCGAATGGTACCACCATTTCTCCTTTTTCTCTTTACGTTGCATGTAGTATGTTTAGTAAAGGAGTCGCAAAAAATACGGAGACCCAATATGAATCCACGTTGTGGAGAATTGAGGAACTTTGTGATCTTCACTGTCCTCCAACATACATGTTTTCCTGTGTTTCCTTGTTGATGTCTTTTTTTATTTCAGCTTGCTGTGGAGATAATCGTGTCATTTTGGCAGCCTCTTTCGAGAGTTTGGACATTAGTAGTGTGTACAGTAAAAGTCATCCTGTAACCACCGTCCTGTTCAGCTCAGCAGTGGGTTTCAGGGGCCTTCAAGTGCTGGGACATACTTTACTCTTTTATATACCCTCAAGTAAATGAGGGACTCGTCTCCCTTTATGGTCATTGTCAGTTGACCTATGTGAACAGCATAAACAAAATAAAATGTATATTTTAGTGCTTGGATACTGAAACACCTTTCAGGATATTTCCTCAGAGTGTGTAACTGACTCAGGAGCTTATTGCTTCATACCTGCTATTGTCTACTGCAGCTCTTTAACCATTTTCTGCTTTTTTCCCTAAAATGGAATCCATTTTCAAAGTGTTCACATTTTTTTTTTTAAAGGTCTATGTTTTCTTAAGTCATAAAGTGAAAGCGGAGGCTGTCCGTTTGTTGTCATGACAACAGTGACAGCTTGAATATAGATTGAGTTGATGAAAGACAGTCGTGAGAAAACGGTAAATAAGGGCTCTTGTCTGCAAGATTGCTCATTTGCATCGCTGCGTGTCTCTCAGCGCAGGGGTGCGGCTTCTCTCCCAAAAGGCCTATTTTTAGACAGAATGCCCCCAAAAGTCCAAGTGAGGACCCTTTACTTGCCTGGCCTTCTGTCCCCCCACCCCTTACAAAAGGAACACCTACATTTAGCATGGACTGAGATTGTTTTTGTCCTTGTAATAGTTTGAAGTGTATGCCTAAATCTGTTTGAGACAATTACCATTTTCTACTTGTAATGCACATTAACAGTGGAAAGACCTGTTTTTGTTGCTCATTTGTATGTCTTGATTAAATGATTGATTTTAAGAAAAGTCCATAGTGTAAGTTACCACTTGTTCTATGTGGTAATTTGTCTACAGCTTTGCTCAATCAGTATATCATACTTGTTGAACAGGGTAAATTAATTTTTTCTGTTTTTCTTTTGTACTTTGTCATTGATGGAAATGGTGTGGGTCAGTTCTGTCCAACACTTCCTTTTGTACTGCTTTTAAATGAGGTGTTGCTGAGGTGCAGGATTGTGATTTTAACTCCTGTCTCACCAGGCTGCCATTGTTAATATCCTCTCCATCACAGAATCTCCAAACTGTTCCTTCTCTCTCACTTCCATTTGTTCTTTTCAATCTCTCTTATTGCTTTGAAACTGCCATGTCTACAAATCTTTTCAGTGACCTAGTCTCCTGCTCTCTGGGTTACTGACTGAATCTTTGTGACTGGTCAGTAGAACCCAAATGACTGAAATGGTTCAGTTAGATTTGCTCTGTAAGCAAATTATGGGTAAGAAATGACAAACTATCTCTTAGAATCAGACATGTGTTATGTAAGTTGTATTATACTATAAATATTTATATCCGAATGATAGCTTTTAAAATGGGCAGCTAGTGTGCTGTTCTCTTCTTTTTTGGGTCCATGTTCAGTGTATTGTGGTTTGGCCTCTTATACACTGATATTAATACATTTTATCTATAGGACCAATTTACATATCTAAATATTTGTAGAGGTCCGATTTCTGCTGCAGAGACCACCTCTGTGCTGAGGACACTTTTCTCCTTGTCAGTTTGTTACACAGTGGGGTCAAACCCCAGAGAGGCCCATTTAAGGGATGCTTCTCCAAAGAGATACCCAGAAATAAATAACTACCCTTATCAGAATATTTGTCAGCCGTTTCCTCACTCACCACAAGTGGTGACAAATTAAACTTCTTTCTGAAGTTTTCTTGTTGCTCACCATTGCTCATCATTTTTAAAGTTTGTAGATTTTGTTCACTTGAGAGACGCATGAAAATTTAACTCTGCGACCAGTTGTTGTATGAGATCTATGATCATGTATGAGACACCGTGTCTGCCGTAACTTATGTTTTGCGTTTTGTACGTTATAACCTCAGACCCTCTTCCATCATTTCTGCTGCTGTTTCTCCAAATGAAAAATGCAGTTGGGAGTATTTCTCAAGTGCGGATACTGATTATGCTCGGTGACTTTTTTTTTCTTACTCGTGTTAGGCTGTCACCTCAAAAATGTCCTCCCAAAGAAAATTAGCATTTTGTAGAGTGACATGGGGAAAATCAAAGAGCTTATGCAGTATTTTATAAAATGGCAATGGGAAATAAAGGAAAGTAACTATAATTTAGCAGACCTCAGTTTTATATACAGTCATCCCTTGATTTACACGCACTAGAATGCAGTTTGATTTTTAATACCGTTTCTCAATTTATGCATCAGTCTACTTGATGCAATGCATTCTGGCTAAAAAAAAAGGCAAAAAAGAAAAATCCATTATTTTCATGTATTTGGTGGTATCTGTCTAGTACTGCACTACTGTGGTAATAGTACTAAACATTACACATTTCTGCATAGTTGAATATGGCAATATAAAGTATTGTGAATATGGTAGTATTTGGTGGTGTTCTAACTGAAGTTATCAGGCACTGTGAGAATAGAATTCTGGGGGTTTTATTTGTGTAAGAAAACTGTATGTACGCCTGGTTGTTTCAATTACGTTGCAGTGGTGAATCTTTTCAAATACTGCAGCGACAGTTTAGACAATGCGTTTCTTACTTGTATAAGCCTTTTTAGTGTTCTAGTGAAATCTGGGGAAAATTGGGCTGAAATTCATAAATTTTCGTCATAAATAATTGAAATGGCTGTCTGTAAAACAAAACAATCATAAATATTGAAAAAAACTATTTTAAACACAGTATACTGAGAAATATAAATATTTAACTAAATGTTTGCTTTTTGGAGAAAAAAAAATTACTTAATGCATGAAATATTTTGATAGTGTCTTAAGAAAGAAACACTCAATCGTCTTCACTGTTCCAGAAGGCAGCAATGTGCCCCCCAGCCCCCTTCTGTTGTCTTCTGATCAAGCTGTATTGGCATATTGTTCACTGCTTTTTGCATATAATTCATTCTACTCTATTTGTTTCAGTTACAAAACAGACCATTTTATTATTCACGTTACATGTTCATTACATTGTCATAAGTTTTACTGTAGTTCATAGTGCAAAGTACAGAGCTGTAATGAAAAATCTTACACTTATATTACTCTTTCAATCTTCTGGACTATATCCGGACACCTCCACCCTCCATATAGTCTGAGAAATTGAGGATGGACTGTCCTAATCTTAAAAATTTAAACTGAATAAAAGTTTTTATGTTAAATATGCCACGGTCTGCCTATCTGTGGGGAATCGTCTCAGCATGGTGAGTCTTTTCTCTTTTACATGCTCTGATATATGTGTGCCGTCACTTTTTCCCCAGTAGCCCGGCTTCTGTGTGTGCTAACAGCTCTGTGCTCCTTGTTTTAGAGGAATATTGATTAAATTCATACCTGTGGCATTCTTGGGAGGGAGTGTCTGGCATTGCACTTTGAGTCTTCTTACTATCCAACGAATGATAATATAATCTCTGAATGCCCTGAGACACCTTTCTGAGGGTACACAGCACATTGTAATCTAGGATTCTTTGTTGGTGTGATCTGAACTGCATTGCAAAAAGCAGACCTTTTCAAGCATTCAAATTAAGATGTCTTCTAGGACACCCCTTGTCTCCCAAGGTACTCGGTATCTGCAGGCGTAATCGCTGTTATCTGCTACTTCCTCTTGTTCCCCATTGCATTGCTGAGGAATGTGTGGGGGAGTACGTGGAGTATAATTGCTTCCACGTGCTGTGTCTGCTCCTGCCAGAGCGGGAGTCTGTTTAGAACATCTCCTGTCCCATTAGAGGGTCAGCATGGATGAATTGATCTCCAGGATCCGGATTCCACCAGAAAAAAGAGGTCCCACCATCCCACTCCACGTGGGTCCTCGTAGAAAACAGCAGGCCATTTGTTATGTTGTTGTGAAGAAGCACAATTTGGTGATACCAGTTTTACTGCTAGCATCACAACGTTGTCACGAATGACTTGTTTACACGATTTTTTTACACAAATGTTTTGAAAGTATTTGACATATTTTAACAGACAGATGTGTTCTACTTTTTATACATTTCAGATGATCTTTCTGATAACCCAAAGGTCTTGGACCCTTCCTGGAATTCCTAGTCTTTGGGTGTCCCATTATTTTGTTTTCCACTTAATGTCCTCCTTCCTCTAAAGCCTCTTGCAGCCGTGCCGTTGTGACTCTCAAATTCCCCATCATTGTGTCCAGGAGAATCAGAGCTGATAAGATTAATGCAGATTGCAGATTTGTTTAAGGAGGAGAGCTATGCAAGTGTGTCAACATCAGAATTTGGACAAGCTAGCTTATTTTCCACCCAGTACCATGCTTCTAGAATCATACTGAAAGTCTGGCTGAATGGACAGTCAGTGCCAGAAAATTGTTGAATGAACCAATAAAAGGGTGGGAAAAAGTTTCTGAAAAGGTTTGTTTGCCTCTAGTGACTTGCTAGCATTTTAGACGCTTAGTTATGTTTTTTCCATCAAAGAGTTAGCTAACTTCCAGGGGTGGTATTCTTTGATTGCTGTACTTTGTTAATGATTATTGTTTTAACAGGTTTATAAATTTAAGTTCTTTGCTTTTTCAGTTTCATTTAGAAGTCAAACAAGCTAATACTAAGTTATACCAAAATCTGGTTGACACATTTAAGTAGTCTGTGTTTATCTGACCACCTTCTTCAGCAGTCTGCTCTTCCAACCAAATTTCTTGGTGAGAAAATCTGCAGTGTTAGCACTGGTGAACCCCTAAAATCTCAGCGAGCAGGACCATCATTCCTTCAAGCTTGAATAAATAGTTTTCTTAAACCACCCCATGTCTTTTTCCCATGACATCATGATCTTGATCTGTGTTTTTCACATGCATGGGTTACAGCAGTGTGGAAAAAATCCATTTTTTTCTCAAATGGAGATAGTTCTTGCAGTTTGTGCTGCTGTTTACAAGTAAAATGTAGGCTAAACCAATGACTTTTGAATACCTCTCTTTCAATGCATTATCCAAAATATAATTGTAATAATATGATCATTAGATCCCTTGCTCATTTCAGAGCATGTTTTAACTTTCTTCAGTCACTTGACAGGGTTTATTACTTTGCAGCTAACTTAACCAGTGATTATCAGCAGCTTATTTCAGCAGTGTTTATTTTGTTTTTCTTGATGACTTAATTCAAATGTTATGTCGGGCTCTGGCAAGCAGGACTCGGTGTGTTGCATGCAGTTTGGATACTGGAGGCTTGCTAAATTCACGTGAATATCAGTGTTTTAAATGGTCATCTCTTGAGAATTTTGGCCTATAAATCTTTCTTTACTTCAGAAAATAACGTGTAGGCTGTGTTTATCCCTGTGGCACCATGGAACTAGGCACTTTGTTGCAATGTTTGTCATTCAGCCTGCTTTTTTTGTTAATCTCCCATAAAGGAAGCATAGGTGATACACCACTTAGCACTGCGGTCCTCCCTTTATTATGTAAATATACCTTATTTAAGCAGGAATTGTCCTTACTTGGTGAAAGAACAGAACACCAGGGGTGTGGGAGAAAAATGTTGGCCACTGGCCAGGGGGGGGGGGGGGG
>UFQX01000165.1:561614-584681 GCA_900497675.1 Arapaima gigas | reverse complement strand
GGGGGGGGGGGGGGGGGGGGGCTATGTGGAGCCATGGAAGATGGAGGGTATGGGAGATGAAGAGGATGAATCTGGGAGGAAGTTTTGATGTCAGTAGGAGTCTGAAGGAGTTATGCTTGAGTCTGAGGAGCCAGTAGGAGTGAGGGGTTATTAGAAGGAGTCAGTCGTTGCTGCCAAAAACTGCTCTGTTATTGCTTATGGGAATCACCTCTCTGGAAACCCCCATTTTTGACCCCCCCCTCCCCAAATTATTCTTCTGATACTAGCTATCCCAGGAAACTGCCAAAGGTGAGAAAAATCCTCACTGAATGTACGGATAGACTAGCGATGATGTTCTACATGAAGCAGTACAAGGGGATGAAAGCAGAACAACTAAGGGGTACTTTGTGCTTGTTATCCTGAGGTCAATAAGGAAGATATAGTTTGCTTTCTGAAGGGCAGAGCAACTTACCTTGTTCATCGAGGTTTTTGGGATCTTCTGATGTTGATCAGTTAAAAATTGCTTTATTGGGTCTGTTGATTGATTTTAAAATGTCATAGTGGTTTATTTGAACATCTGGCTTTTTCTCTAAATTTTGTGGCCTTTTGCCTCTTGGTGTACAACAATCGATAGCGCTAGTTAGTAGCCACAGTGGCATGGTTAGGGCTAAGTCATAAACCATGTTCTTCCAATGAAACTGAAAGAACGTACCAAAGAACTTGTTTGATTGGCGTGGACATCGTGGACATCACAGTTGTTTTAAACATAAAGGTGTTCCTGGAACTTTCATGTATTTATTCAGGGTATGTGATGAGATACATGGTTACTGGAAGAGAATTCACTCAACCGTTCAGAAGACCTTTAGTATAAAGTTTCGTTTGCCCAATCTATTTTGCTGTTAAGCCACTGGACAAATTCTCTCTTTCAAGAAGTCATGACTCAAAGGTTGGCAAAGAAATGTATTTTAATGTCTTGGTCTACACCTGAAGTTCCTTCTGTAAATATGTGGATGACTAAAGTGTTCAATTTTCTCCCATCCGAAGAACTAACATTTGACCTGTACAGTAATTCAAAGTAACTTTGGAATGTATGGACAACCTTCTTGAACTTGTTAGATAGCACTGTATAATCATATCTGTGTTACATTACAACCATCTGACCCTCAGCCCTCTGACTGCTCTATGCAGTTTCTCAGGGTACCGTCTCTGTCTGTATGTTGCTGCGGCGTAATGCTGCTCATAAATCTAGTTGAAAAAAAAAAACATGGTCTTACAGTAACGTAGCCCTATTGTGCTCTGACCACGAGTCAGGAAGAAGATGGGAAGAAGCACTTGTTAGTGTGTGACATATTGTTTCAACTCTGTCCCGTTAACTTGCATGGATGCAGCTAATTTAGGCATGTCAAACAAAGGTTGTGGAGTTCCTTTCCTGTGGGAAGCGGGAGAGGAAATGGTGTCCCAGACTGTCCCAGAGCTTTGACATACATGAGAATGGCTCCATCTCATTAATTTAAAACACTCAATAAAAGGTTAACGCTCATCTTGTTGCTATGAATAGGTCTTCCTGTATTTCAAACAGAGGATTTTGATTACAGTGTTTTGCTGAGTTGGTGTGGAAATGGAAAACATTTTTTCCAGGCAATCTTTGGTTCTTGTGGGGTTTTTTTGGCTTTTTAAAATAATTTTATATTCATTGTTTGTGATTAGTAAAGACTAATTTTGTTAGTTGTCCTAGTCATTTGCATGTCAGCTACCTGTCATTCAAAAAAGTTGCCCTAACTAGCAAGGAAAAGTTGCTGAAATGTTACTTCCTTGCTTTGCTGTAAACATATTTAGTTGAACATTTCGTCTGTTTATATAGGAAGGAACTGAAATTGAGGATCTTACAGAGAGATTGATATACTGCACATGCTCTAGCCTAAAGGAATGTTTTGTTTGTTTGTGTTTGTTTCATCAGTACGGTTATAATCAAGAAGAACATGACAAAATGGGATAGGACTTGTTTTCAGCAGTTCAGTTGAAGTGCAATTTAATCAAAATGTAAGATTTTTTTGTAATTTTTTTTTATCGGGGTGTGATTTTGCCTGTATTGGTGACTGATAAAGTTTCCACTGGTGTTCTTCACCAACTTCCATGGTTGCCACTTTGGATTTGAAACATTCGTGCCATTTTTGGTAATATTTTGGGGTTTGGAGGAGAAGCAGTAAGTGTGGGTTATGGAGATTACAAGTTAGGGACATTGTCCAAATGTAAGGCAACTCAGATTCTGGGCCAGTTTTGTGGTGGTCCAATCCACATTGTCCAGGATTGTTCCAGAGCAACACGGGAAGATTTATATAGCATCCAGGTCTGTTAAGACGATTTCAGTGTGCTCTAAAACTGAATGTGATGCACGACGAAGATACTGTAGAATCTTTTATCTTTTTCACTGTCTCACTTTTGTCAGTGTTTTTTTTTTTCTGATAATTTTTCTTGTTGGTATGTGAGGGTCATATATTACCCCAAAAAATGACCCGTGGAATAAGACTATGTTGATCTGAAAAGAGGCTTTTTTCAGAGCCTTGATACCATGAGAACTGCAGTGTGAGCTTTGTCTCCAGCCCAAAGCTTTCTTCAGCAGGTCATGCAGAGTCTATTGTGCTATCTTGGCAAAACCTTTGAACCAGTGAACTGGCTTTTGCCATCATTTTAGTTCTGAATGTCCCTTCCCATTGTTGGGTGCTTTCCAGTATCAATGTCACACTAGGAACAATGGCTTGAGCTACTCTGCTTCACGGACATTGTCCTTCTCTTGCATGACAGTAAGGGGTAGGGTTGGGGCACTCCAGAATGGTTCACGCTGTGGTTCGGGTCCTTCCAAGTCTTGCACTTCTCTTGTGTTAGCCTCCCTGTGCATGTGCCTTGTGGTTTCATAAAAGTCCATTGGCTGACTGCTTTTATTTGAAAATGGGGTGTATTGGAGGAATGCGACTCAATTGGGTGGCAAAATAGAAAAAGTCGATGTGTGTGTGTGTTATGAGAAATTTTACAGCTGTGATGAGACTGATCAGTAAGTCTAAGATACCATACTGCTTCATCTAAATAGATGACTGTTTCCCTGTGGGGTTTAGTTTGACTTGCATCTGCAGCTGGTTCTCAGCAACATCTTGTTTTATGTGCCATCAGAACAGATCAGATAAAGGAAAAAGGCTAATCTGTCCTGCAGGACATTACTTTCCTAATAAAAATGTATTGGCTTCCTGGATCCCCAGACTGTCTCTGCAGTGTCCTAGGTATCTCCTAACAGGTTTTCCAGTTCCAGTGCTTAACTTCCTTTCCACCCACCTAATTCCTTGTGTCTGTGACTCCGTAAGGATTACACTACAAGCCTTTTCAGTTACCACAGCACCAAACTCAGCACTTCTGCCGAAGTTCCAGTCCACTACAAGCATATAAATTGATTGCTTTACTGATGGTTGGTGTTGGCAATGTAAAGTTCCATCAGCTGATGAGCAGTGGTTTTGCACTGAGCCAAGAGGGTCCATTGCTTTAACTTCACATGCTACCAAGTCTTCTGTCGAACCTCCCTGTCTTGGTCACTCCCCTATAAATCCAGCCATAATCAGAGCAAAGGGGTCCAGTTGGTGAGCATCTGACCTTTTAGACCTGTGCTCTGAAGTATCTCCTTAGACATCTTGGTGTCAGGTAACTGGTTCCTGACCCTCTGACAGTATTGCTGGGCCAGGGCCTCTGTGTGTTTTGTTATTGCATGTGTCAGCAACCTATACTAAACAAAAATGTGCTGTGAGCCAGAGCTACATAAACTGTTATTCTGATGGCTTCTGTGAGCTACACAGGTTCTATTCAGTCTGTGCTATTAAACAACTGTTCCTGAAGTTCTGAAAATCTGTTCCCTTGCTTTTTATGCCTTTAGTGTTCAATTCTGACTTGGCTGTAAAATGTTCTTTTTCATAAGAGAGAATCCCGTCTGCCTCTCTCGTATGAACGCTTATGTGAAAGAAACGTTCAGTATCCAAACCACAGCTTCTTTGTGTAGCAAAATGGAGAGATCCAAGATCAGCCGCATAGCATCAATGAGATGTGGAATGTTGAGAATTTGCTGGATTGTTTTTCCAGCATGGTAAGATAGGCCATGTCTATCTTTTCTAAAATGGCAAAGAATTCTTTCCATGCCGGCCTGCTTAGATGGATAGGGATGTGGAATTTGGAGGTGGAAGGCACAGGAAGTGCCATTACGCTGTGCTGAAGTGTTCCTGGCCCCCTTATCACATTGTTTTAAGGGAAAACAATGGTGGTTTTGTTTTCACAGGGGTCAAGGGAGAGGGTTGTGAAGATCACACCATGTTCAAAGCAGTTCTGAAGAAGAGCAGAGATGGAGGCAAGGGCAGCAGGAAGGAACCAGGTATGTACAGGAACTTCCCTGGACTTGGTGAAGTCATTCATTGAAAATAACACGTGCATTTGTTTTGTATTTAGACAACAGATGGAAGAATTAAAGTGGATTACTAGTTCCACTGGTGTGATTGATTTGAATGCGGTTTGCTTTATGCATACATGATTGTCCCTTTTTATGAAATCACTGAATATATTTAACATTTCAAAGCTGTACAGGGCCTGTTTGGGTTTTTATACATTTAAACTACAGTGTACTGCAAAGCAGCTGCTAATTTTAATCTTGAAAAATGCACATACTCACAAAGCTGAAATTCAGTAGGTTGTTTGCCAGATTTCAGGGGTTGCTAGTTACATGTGCTATACTGATTGATTCACTTGAGAAGTTAAAAATCACGCAATTAGGATTATGTATATACTAGCTGAGTTACCCGGTGCCAACTGGGTCAAAACAGTGGGAAGGTAATTAGTAATAACACATTATATAATCATCAAACTGTTTCACCATTAAAGCAGTGGCTTTTAGTACATAAGTACTTTTAGCACTGTTGTACAGGCATATGCCACAAAAAAACTGAATATTTATCAGCAAACTTTATTACCCTTATGGGTGCCAGCTGTAGTGACATGCACACAATTATAACAAATTATACATCACCAAGGTTTATTACCTTTCAACTTTTTTGAATTTGTCTGTGTGTGTGTGAGAGAATGTGTGTGTATCTTTGCGCATGTATACGCTGTGCAGATTGACAGTAATAACTAAGTGTATTGCTAAACTTTCTCTTCCAATTTGTGTGTGTTTGAGTGAGAAAGTATGTAAGTGTGTGTTTACTTTGTGAGGTAGCTGGAGTGTATGTGTGTGTGTGTGTGTGTGGGGGGGGGGGGTTGGGTCAAGAAAATCTGTCAGCAACACCTGTTAGCATGCATGTGTGCAATGGAGAAAATATGTCAGTATCACGGAGATACTCTGTTTGTGACATTACTCCTCCCGTTTCTCCAAGCCTTTTCAGAGACTGAATTTTAAATTTCACAACTGTAAGTAGCCTTTTTGGAGTTGAATGAACTTGATGTGAGAACTGTCAAATTTCAAACTTGTGCCTCAAAAAACAAAGCAGTCTTTGAAGAACAGACAGACTGACAAATAAACCTAGATTGAGCTTTATAGATAGAGATAATGCTTTGGAATAAACTTTTTACACATATAATATATAATCGGCACTCTGCATTTAAAAAAAAATCATCATTTGTTTCCCTGGGACTACACACAATTTAATAAAGTGAAATGACACTGGGTGGTTCACTGGAGTGGCCAGATACAAGATATGAAGAAACGTGTCATTGTTCTGATCAGTGTTGGAACACACCTGGTGAGTATTATACATAAAAAGTTAGAAAAGTCAAGAATGATTAATGATAATCATAAATTGAACTTCTAGATAATGGTTGTCATTGTGGTAATTTCCTAGCCATGACCTTGATGGTTGCAGAAAAATCACTGTTTGTCTGCTTGGTAATGGGCATTTTACAATGGAAACGTCTTAGACCACGATTGAGTCTATTAATTGCGCCGATACTGAGATGTGCCCTCAGGTGGGGAGGGACAGGCCTCAAGCTAGACAGGATGTCAATGATTCATCTCTGGCTCATTTTTGTGTCTCTGAGTGAAGTGCTTTAGTGGAAGGGAAAAAAAATGCAGGTATTGTGAGTGTTGTCTCCCACAGGGACAGGCACATGGGATTTCTTTTTCCTTTCTTTTCCCAAGTAGGATGTCTTAGACTTGGCTAAGATGCAGAACTCCGGTAGATGTAGATGCTGCTTGGGAGACAGACTGCTGTTACTGTTGCTAGGGCCTCTGCTTCTTCTGCCAACCCCACATGCCCCTGTCCCAAACATTGTGGAACCAATGAGCTAATGAGATCACACAGTGTGAAATGCTGCTTTGCTTTAGCATGTGTACTCGGGCATCTGGGCTTCTCTGTTGTTGCTTTCATGCCTCCAAGGGGAGATGTACCACCCAGCATCAAAGGAAACGGACTATTTGCACAGTGCTGTCGCCACACTAAGATGTCTGTGGTTGTGGACGTGATCTGTTTGTTTGCCAGGGAGGCAGTGTGATGTGGGCCGTGTAAAGGGGTTTTGGAAAATACTGCTCCCTTTCTTATGCTGACTCCTCTCTTGGTCAGATAGCATCATGCCAGTGTGAACAATTGTGACTGTTAATAACCTAATTAGCTTGTAAAAACACTTGTTACCTCTGAAACCTGGTTGTACCTCCACTTCCCTGTCTAAAGTGTCTGGTCAACATGGCCTGCGCCTAGCCGCCCCCCTTTCCATACACATGCAGTTCTTTCTAGCATGAGGAATTTATCCTGGGGCTCCAGTTTAGAATGTTATTTCAAACATATTGCTGATGCTTGGTGAGTTAATCAATATTTTGGCTTTAAACTTGTCCTCCGGTGTCATTATTGATATTCATGAGTTTGTTCCTGCAGCTGCATTGAAAACCTTCAGAGCACTGTCTGAATCCTCTTCTTGCTCAGATGCTCCATTGTGAATAAAAACCAGTCAGCGAAACGGCATGTTGCCATCAGCAGTTTCAGTGAGAGGATGTGAAAAGTTGGGCACTGAGCTTCTTTTCCAACCTCACCTGATTTTCATTCACTGTTTGCCCTCCACAGGGTGGGGCTTCCCTCTCATTCGTTGCTGCTTGGTAAAAAAAAATAGTATTGCTGTTTTTGATGAACTCTTGTCACAATTTTCCAAAACAGAGATTGGCCAGCACTACCTGCTTTATACCTATATTAAATGCTGCTGATTTTAAAAGTGATATCAGATTTCATATGCAGCTGTGTTCTTTAAACTGAAACCAATGTGACCCTCCCTTTTTTTTTTACAAAGGAGAAACTACTTTTATTGATTTTTTTTTTTTTAAAATATTTTAAAGTCTGTTGCATAGGAGTTGTGATGCCAATAACTGAAAATGCAGGTGCCCAAAACATCTTTCTTAATTAACAGAAATGCCATTAATATAATGAGCAAAATGTAGTTAATAAAAGCTGTTTGTTTATGAATAACAAACATGTTAATTTTTGAGTTGAAATTCATGAGCTCTTCTTTTTTTTGAATATTTGTTGGCATTAAATGCACCTCTGGTCCACCTTAGCTGTGCACTGGTTTCTGTCTTGATGTCTGCTTGTCTAATTGGTCTTTATTGATGAGGATGTGTAGATAATGTGTCCCTCCAGGCAAGTTTATGTTTAAAACAATATGTGTAAAGCAGGACTTGGGATCAGTAAAGCAAAACATGGTGGTAAAGTCTGGTGCCTTACAGTCTGAAGATTCTGTGTTTTGAATTCCACTTCTATTTGCAGTACCACAGAAGAAGGTACTTTTGCTCTGAATCCTGTAAGAATTTATTGCTGTACGAATGAGTAAATCATTCTAAAGCGGAAATTATACGTCAACCTGGACAAACTAAAGGACAACAAATTTATTGTCTCATTGAAATGACCTCTTACCTGTGAACAACCATGCTTTACCATAAAAATCAGCTATGCCCTGTTGGAGTTGTGGACTTTATTAAGACATTGGTTAACACAGCTATTTCTGGAACAATCTGGGCAAACTTTCAAATATTTAATGCAGTGCTTATGTGACATATTGCATATAAAATATTTAATGTACCGTCTGTTATGAAAGGGAAAGAGGGCAGGGAAGAATTATCCTTCCCAATGGTGTTGGGCCGAAATAATATGTAGAAACCATTGCCGAATTTGGTACTGGAAAAATATTTCCTTATTGGAAAGAATTGTGTGCAGTCCTGCTGAGGCACAAAATTGCTGCATCATGAAAAAATTTTTTTAATGTAGGTGCAATGTGTCTGTGTACTGTCTCTGTCTGTATATGTAGTTGTGACCAATAAAAAAATGTGTATATATACATATGCAATAGGTGATAGAGTAGAAGATCAGAGCTGCAAGAACCTTCAAAAATTTGAGCCCATACAGCTAACTTGTTGGTTCAGGATCAGTGAACAGTCAATTTCAGAAACTGTTAATGTTGATGGTTCTTTCACTGAGGCAACACTGCTACTTAGCAGCCCTGACTAGAAAGTCAGTGAGCAGTTGAGGCCCATATGGCCTACTTATATAAAAAGCATGACAGCGGTAGAAGATCCAAGGAGCAGTTTAAAAAAAAAAAAAAAAAAGTGCACAATACGTAATGGAAATTGGAGGGAGGAAAAAGCCGTGATCCTTGTGTAATTACACGATGGCTCAGCACATGTTCCACAGAACTCTGCGGCTTCATCCTGGAGGGAAGTTAAAAGGATATTTGGAAACTCGCCCCCCCAATGCCAGCTACCGCAGTAGTTGGCTTCACTCTGTGTTCACTTGGTTCCTTTAGGTTGCTGCAGATCAGTCACTAATTCAGCTCTCTCATTTCCATTGATCTTTTCCCCTCCATCCTCTGATTCCCGGAACTACCCCTTTTTAATCCATTTAAAATAGACCAAAGTTTTTTGCTGTCCGGAAGCGGGACTCAGTTTGTGGTCAGCGGAGAGGCTTTCCTCATGCTGCATATGAAGGCTGGGTTTTTGCTTTTTACCTATGAGCGGAACAGTTGTGTGTATCAACAGTGCGTGTCAGGGCCTTGCGCAGTAACTGAGTTTAATTCTGAGGTTTTTTTTGTATGTTGCTGCTGGAGTTTAATCAGTAGTTCCTCCTGTTTTGGGGTGAACTTGAAAAGCAGTTAGCAGTGAGTATGGTCACGACCATCTGTGTAAGATCCTGAACACATTTCTGGTTTGCAGTTCAGAAGGGATCTTAAAATGGTTATATGTTCTTGTAAAATTTGGACATGCAGATCTGACATTGAATCTGTCAGGGGCAGGTAAGCCCCCCCACTCCCCATGTTCAGCCCTGGCCCCTTATTTCTGGATGGTAGCTGTTGGGTGCTTTTCAGTGTTATATTGTTCTTTACTAATTATTGCATTAATAGGTTGTGTTTTTTTTAATTGAAGGGAATATTGTTCCCTGGTTTCTGTAATCTTTTACCACTGTGAAACATTGTGAAACGTCTTTAATCATTAAGTGAAGTGTAGTATGCACTGTACTGAGCTAGTAAATTCTTGAAGGAGGTGTCTTGTTTTGGTCACCCCATCTCCCTCAAACCCACCCATCATATTATTAAGACCCCTTCAGAAAACTGTCCTGAGACTATTCTGTGACTTGCTTGACTGATGACTGAGAAGCCACAGTATGTCTTTGTAAAGTTTAATTATCTTTTCTCACATCTGGTGCCGGAAGGCAGTGCTGCGTCCTCCTCTCCACCCCCTGCGGAGTGTTATTGAAGCCTTCCTAACAATAGGGAGTCTCCGCATTAGCGAGCGTGTGCTACCTGTATTATGACACGACTGTGGCAGGCAAGTGCTAAACGAAAAGGTCTGCAGGGGTCTGCTCCATGCAACAAATTGGGGGGGGGGGGGGTCCCACCGGACTTCCACTGCTTTGCATCTCTCAAAAGCTTCTCTTTAGTCTTTTTTCCTCCCTTCTCTTGCCTTATTCCTTTTTTCTCAAATTTCTATACTTGCATGCAAGTCTTTCCTCTGACAATTATTCCAAAAGATCCATGCATGACTCTTAAGCTTCCTTGTCAGTACAAGAGATTAGGCCTATATTATATTTCTTGTTTCATATTAAAAGATTATTGTCCTTCATCCTGTCTATACTTGCTCAGTAAATCCTGATGGCTATAAAATAAGATTAGCTGAGGGCACATTAGTATTTTATGAAATGCTGTATGAGCAGTTTTGTGTGTTGAATCATACTATGTTTACAACCAAAAATGCAAATGATTGTTTTTTTTTGCCAATTTTGATTGTAGGGATTTGGTTCTCTGAACCATTAATGCCACATATGCAGCAGTTCTCCTCTCCAGATTCATCTCACTCAGAAAAGGAGGTAATTATCACACTTTGGAGGAAGGGGATACGAAGCACTAGGAGACAGAAGACTATATCCTGCTGATTTTTTTTCTTTTCTTTTTTTATATTTAAAGCTCTTCAAAATGCCAAAGCGCAGCCTGTAGCACAACCGCATATCAAACCTACAAGTAATTGGAGTGCACACTGAAGTGCCTGTGATCAAATGCAGAGAAGCATGCTGCAGATGCCAGAATGCACAGTCTGGGCCTTTTCCTTCAAAGAGCTTTTACACTGGGGGGGGGGGTTTGCTCTTTAAATTGCAGCTAAATTAATTTTGAATTCTTTCCTTTAAAAGAAAGTTTGAGTAAAGGGAAGAAGAAATTTATTGCTAGAATTCATTATTATGGATGTCAGCTACTTTGAACACATTTTATTTAATTACAGCTGTTAAGCATCCTTTAACAGAATGCACTCTTGTTCTTTTATGATGGCTTAATGTAATTGTCCAAGTAGTTAGATTTGTAAATCAAGGACAAGAATTGCTAAATGATGTTCTTGGTTGATCCAGAGAGGGGTGGGGGGGAGTTGGGGGGTAATGCACATTGTTCTCTCAGGGTGGGGGTGGGTGTGGCTGGTCCAGGGTGGTTTGAAGGATCTTTTCATTCCATCGGAAAGCAGAGCCGGGTCGTTGGAAGGTAGCCAGATGGCTGAGGAAATTTTTCTTTGGGGGAGAGTGATCCGCTTTGTTTCCTTGGATCTGTGTGGTTCCCAGCAGTCCTAAGGTTCAGGGGGAACGGGGGGAAAAACTAGCTAGTGCTAGCAAAACAGATTCTTCGTCCCACCCTTCTGCAGTTCTTAACTTGCCTGGGCAGTAATGCAAAGGAGACAATTCCAAGCATATTCTTGCAGAATAATTAACCTGAAAAAATGGGGATTCTTAGAGAATTTTACCATAAATACATTGTTGATTTATAAGGTGAACACATTAGAGAGTTGTTGATGGTTTAGAAATCAATAATGTGGATATAAATTAGGCAAAAATGGAAAAACTCTCAGTTCCTTAAAAGGCTGAGAGGTTAAATGTTAACAGGATGCCCCCTTCCAAAAAAGATATCTAAACATAATGGTACAGGCACTGTGGGCAAAATGATGTTATCAGGGTAATTTCTTCAAGTTATTAGTCACAAGACTATTCAGACTTAACTACCCTTTAGGCATAGTGTGTGGTAAAACAAGAACAATTAAATATTAAGATAGAGAATCCATGATTTTACTAACCTTTCTATCTTTTGCTCTTTAGACTTGTTTTTTCCTATGAATGACACTAATAAGGTACTTGCTTACCAGGGAATGGATGCAAGCAAGATGCTATATAGAGGCTTCTATGCTTAACATCCTTCATCCATGCTGGAGAACCTGCTCTTTTCCTTTCTCCTTGAGGTGGGTCATTAGGCCTTCTGTGTGGGGTCGTGTTGGAAATAGGAGCCATACCTATGTGGTAATGCTTCTATAGAGAAAGCTTTGACTTTCAGGCCACAGGTCAAATGTCATCAAAATGTTTGTGAATGAATTCCACATTCCAGCTGATTTAAACTCTTCAGCTGCTAAAAGAACTGCATCTCAGTCATAGCTGTGCTTCTTTGAACTCCACTGGATTTTGTTTAAATACAGTCATCAAAGAAGTATGTTATGAGAACTTTGCAGGGGATAAGGAGAGTTAGAGATCAAGCTGTTTTGTCTATGTATGACGTCAAAGGAAGTGTAAACACAGCTATTTACCATGTTGAGGACTATATTGTGTCATAAAAACAAATGAAATCTGAAGTTATCAGGAAAAACATGTTGCTTTTGAAGAGGAGATAACCTCAAATGAACAGTCTGGTAGAACTTTCTGCATCCACAAACCAGAAATTCACAGGGTTTTGTGGTACACAGTAATTTAGTGACATAAGTGCAATATTAATGGGCAAAATATCAAGTGTAATAACAGCCCTGTGTCTTCATCCGGTGGGTCGGGAAGGTTTGGGTGATGCCAGAATGATTTTGTTGACTGAACTCTAGGAGTCTATAGGTCTTGCATGGATGCAAAGATAAGTTCTGGAATCAGCTTGACGGGATCCCCGCATAGCCTTGAGGGTTGGCTGTGTGTTTACAGCTCTGTGTGATGTAGAAGGATGCAAATGAGGTCCACCTCCTAGCCTTAGACAGGCAAGCCTCTGGGAGGGGAGATATCCAGTGGACTGGAGCCGTAGGAAGTCTGGACCACAGGGAGAGAAAAATGCTAGGCTATGATTTCCACTGGGAATCAGCCAGGAAAAACCTCTCAACAGAGAGGCATTACCACAGGAGACCTCCCTCACTATCTATTATTACTTAACCTGCCATCTGGTCACCATGGACTGTGTCTGCCATGCTATCTTGCACATTTTTGACCACTTAGTTCCCTGGCCTTATTCTTACCCTTTGAGTTAGGGTTTTTCATATTTAAACTGTACTACTTTGACATTTAATTGTTGACAGCTGATCTCACTTTTCTAATATATCTTTGTATTTTGCCCCCTTAAAATTCCAAAGCTTCATGATTTAAATGGTTAGAGTACAGTTAATACACATGTACTTACAAGGAATGGAGCTGTGTTTTAAGAATAACTTTGTCCTTTATTAGACACTCGTAACTAGTCTTCAGTAAGTTTTGGCCGAAGTCCTTGCTTATAAGAGACAAGTTTGTGTTTTACATGACCAGATTAAAAAAAAACTTACTGCAGGCATACTGGTTCATGTATGGTTATGTGTTTTATACATGTAGACAGTTGCTAAATGCTTCTTTAGATAGGCTAGAGCTCTCCTGTCCTGGGGCTGAAATGTAATATTGTGATGTTGAAAGAAGTTTCAAAGAACTGCATTGCCTGGCTCCCCTAGGACTACAAGCCTTCTTCTGTCCCAGCCCACCAAGGAAAACCAAAGTGTCAGTTCACGTACACTGTCTAGATGTATGTGTGTTTTCCTCTCACCAATCTCAAATACAGGAGAGTATATGCCTTTGCTCACAAGATCATGAGTGGAAATTCTGATGTCCACATGTAAATGAGCTTGAAGTATAATTTAAAACGTGGTGTCGCTCTATACTGCATGCAAGTCTGTACTCTCATCAAGCAAGGGTACGTCGGTAAATTTGACTGAAGAGCAAAGCAATATATTTGGGACGTACCACTCTACAGGCATGAAGGCAAGCTGTAACAAATGTTATGAGTGTGTGGTAGTGCCATAAGTGTGGCATCAGGTTGAAAAACTACAGTTGCATTTGAACTTTAATTTTATTAAACAGTTCTTTGAGGTTTGTACGCTTTCTGATAATTTCTCAGTGATGGAACTCAACGTGTACATCTTTTTGTTATGAACTAGAATGCAAAAGCAGCAAGAGACAAATTATTGAAAGGATGTAAAGATATGGCCAAAGGTATCGGTACCCTTGTGTTTTATTCATTTTTCTTGAAAAGTGTTGAAATTAAAAGATCTTTTGTCATCCATACATTTGTAGTGGAACAAAACAAAAAACAAAAAAGCTGTGAAAAGAATTGAATTCTTGCTTAATCTACAAAGACATTCTAAAATGGCCCAGGAAATATTATTGATACCCTTTAAGAAGTTCTAAGAAATAATTGTATCGTAGTAATACTTCAAACAGACTGTTCTCCTTTGTTTGAGTACCACAGGTGTGGTATTAATCATGTAAATACTCAAATGGAGAAAAGAGCCCACTTTCTGTTTTGTGACACTGTGTGTATCGCACTAAATATGGAAAAAAGAAGGACAAATGGAGAATTGTGTGAGAGCATTGTAAGGAAAATAGCCAAGTATGGTCAACATAAAGGCTATGAGACCATCTCCAAAGAGTTTCTTCCTGTGACCACTGTTGCCACTATTATCAAGAAGTTTAAGGCCCCTGGGACTGTAGCCAACATCCATGGACGTGGCTGCAAGCAGAAAATTGACCCAAGATCAAAGAGAAAGATGGTTCAAATGGGGGAGAAACAACACAAAGGAAAGCATCAAAACAGATCCAAGTCAACCTTCAAGCTCAACACGCAACAGTTTTAAGTCACACCATCAGTTGCTGTCTGAATGAAAATGAGCTTCTTTGTAGAAGATTGAGGAAGATCACACTTCCAAGAGAGAAACACATAAAAGCCTAACTGGACTTTGCCAAAATTGATGTTGACAAGCCAGAATCATTCTGGGAGAATGTCCTTTGGATATAATAAACAAAACAAGACTTTTTTGGTTGATGATAACAACTCTATGTTCATAGAAAACAAAACAAAGCTTTTATGGAAACGAAACAACATCCCTACACTGAAACATGGAGGGGGCTCAGTGATGTTTTTTGGGTTGCTTTGCTGCCTCTGGCACTGGGTTCCTTGAATCTGTGCCAGACACAATGAAATCAGAAGGCTGTCAAGGCATTTTGGAGTGAAATGTACAACCCAGTGTCAGAAAGCTGTGTCTCAGTTGCAGGTCATGGATCCTCCAGAAGGATAATGAGTTGAAAAAAAACCTCAAAAAGCAGCCAAGAATAGATGAGAAGAAAATACAGGACCGTTCTGAAGTGGCCAGCTGTGAGTCCTGATCTGAATCCCACAGAAAATCTCTAGAAAGAGCTGAAACTTGCAGTTGGGAGAAGTGCCCATCAAACTTGAGAGAAGTGAAGCAGTTTGCTCAAGAAGAGTGGATCAAACTACTAGTCAAAGTGTAGAGATCTCATTCACAACTACAGAAAATGCTTGGTTGCAGTTATTGTCTCCAAAGGTTGTGCTACAAAGTATTAGGTTAAGGGTCCCAATAATTTTGTCCATGCCATTTTTGTTTGTTTTGATTTGTCACTTGACATATTTTAAATAAAAGTAAAGTTTTTGTTCTGTTAAATGTAAAATGAAGAATATTGGGTGCTAAATACATTTCTCAGTTTTAACTTATTTCAGGTGAAAATTGTGAGCTTTTTTGGAAAAAGTTGTGGGGTACCAGTACTTAGGAATGAGTTGTAGAGGGTCACATATCTCGAACAGGTACCAGCACACCCCCACGTTACAAAAGTGGTCAAATTGCCACAGAACGCTGATGTGGGGTCAGGGTGACTTGTCACACTGCAAGACAAAAGTGTGCTCCGATATGTTATCAGATCTACTGCCATAGAGACGCAAATTGTCTGTAAAAGTGCATGGGGAAAACACACCTAAATCATGATCCTACACTGACTGTATGTGCTTTTTAAGTAAATCTTTTTTAGTATAGTTAGATGTTCCTTGGAAAGATAGACTAAATTGGGTCATCAATCCTAAGTGTATTAAAGTAATCCAATAGTACATATTTTAATGGGAAAGGATGTCATGTCTAGCAGCTTATTTTTCATGTTAAACCACTGAATGGAACATAAAACCTATATAAGGGGCGCCTGAAGTGGTGTATGCATAAGATCACAATCTGTACAATATTGTGGTGTAACCAGAGTGGAGCAACAGATATTTATGATCAGCGTTTGGTTCCTTCTTAAATCCCTAACAGTACCCCGGTAGATGGTCGCTCGCTTCACAGAGCCTTTGAGGACATCACTTGGGTCAAGGACAAATATTGTTGGCAGACATCCTTGGCCCCCAGCATTACCCTGCCAGCTCTCTCTGGCTCTCAAGCTTCCTGACCACTAGTAATAAAACACTCTTCTTCATTTCCTGTCTGCCTTCACCAATGTCTCCACCAACATCCGTGACATCAGGAGGAACTCATGTAAGGAGAAGAAGCAAATCCAGTGGGATTCAGCTGATGGCAGAGGGCAGTGTCCCCCAAATAGCCAAAAAAAGAACGATCACCTGAATGTCTGCCTGTGTTTGCCTGCTTTTGGTCTTGAGTTTTGTGGAGAAAAATGAACATAATGTTTTTGATCTATCAGGTTTCCATGCACCTGTTAAAATAAATTTAAATGTCAGCTGGTCACAAGTGGTACTGATTATTGGGCAATATTTGTGAGCACGATTCTGTTACCTTTATATATTTAAGCTCACTGTTGCAGAATGTTTTGTGTCTAATTTAGTAATGTTAACCGGCTTTTATTCTTATGAAATGTTGTTGGTACAGTTAAGAGAAGGAACGATCACATAAAAATATAGACACAGAAGTATTCCTTTGGCAAAGTACGTCTTCACGTGTGTCCAAAGAAAGAAGTACTCCTTTAATCTCAAGCCAAAGTGCCTGATAATTATTGCATTCTGAGATGCACATCAGATAAAGATATGAAGACAAAAGTACAGGAAAGCATAAATATTTTTAATCGTGAATATTTTGCTTTCCGTGAGGCTTTATGGAGTGTGAAGGATGTGATGTGTGTTTTACGCTCAGGCAAAAAGGAGCGACGCACATCCTTTAAGGGACGTTGTTGGAAGACGTGACTGTTGGTGGTTCTCAGTTCCCTGACAGAGGCACTCGTCCAGCCTCAGCCACGGCTCTGGGGCCCAGCTCCATTTCTAGCAAACAGAAATGATCGCTGCCCTTTTTGTGACAGCAGCCACCGGTAAATGCATCGACTCAAGCTCAGAAATATTTAGAGACTGGCTGAACTCGTAACCCTGTTTGTTCACTGCCTCGAAGGGTTGGAGATGGGCAGCTGGTGAAGCTGCATGCGAGGACCAAAAGAGACTTGTGCAGATGTGCTTCACAGCCCCAGTGCTGGGAGCCTTGCAGTAGCTGACCTCGTGAGCGACGACAGCGTAACACAGTGATGTGGGAGCGTTTGCTGTAGAGGAAAATGTCTTGTGAGAGACTATGGATATTGAAGTTGGCGCCATTTCGCATGCACAACCGGTGTTGCGGCCCCCACAAAACATCCGGAGTCAGCCGAGCCCGCTTGTTTGCTTGGTGGATTAAGCGACACGGTGCTGACTTTGTTCCTCGGTCACGTCCATTTATCACCATTCATTCGGATGGATCCCTCAATTGTCTGCCAAATACTGTTATTCTCATGACCTCATCTGGCCCTTGCACAAGCCCTGCTTAATGGTGTGCGCTAATGGCAATCAAAATCTGTCGTTAACCTCTAACCCCCTCGAACCACACAGCCTGCACCCTGTGAGGAAAGCTGCTTTGTTTGCATGCTCTAGTTTGGCAGAGCTGGTTGAAGCTGCCAGTTCCCTGTCATCATATCACAACCACAAATTCATTGTTTGAGTGAAAATATGAATTCTCTCATTAGCAAAGACTAGAACCTGATAACCTTCCTCCTTATTAAAGGCAGAGATGTATTCTGATCGTAACAAATTCAATTGGGAAGGTTTCGGTTACATGATTGCAGATGTCTCAGTACATTCTATCCTTTTTCCGGTAATCTGGTCAAAAGAAGTTCAGGGGCTGCAGATGACAAGGGTTTGGGAGCAGCGATGACTTCACCAAGGTCCTGAGCAGGAAGAAGGGCAGAGTAGCCAGGAACTTGCAGGGATGTCTGTTAGCTCAGAATGTAGCCCGCATGAATATTAATGCGTTTGCCGTCTCACACAGTGGTCTCTGTCATCTGCAGAGGTCCCAACACGAGACCCAAAACTGGGGCTTCATTGTTGCCTTTCACAAGATCACATTATTGTGGGACATTTTATGTCCATTGCTAGGTTCTGTCTTGACCTCTCTGCCTGTATCTGACTTCTCTGGCATGGACGTGGCCAGCAGTGTTCTCTGTTCCTTCTTTTGAAGAAGTCAGTTTTTCCTCTATGCAGCCATGATTTGACGTCATTTAAATAATCCTCTTGCATGAATCTCCTTACTGTTTATACTTAGTCTTTGCTGTTTCCTTTGATTTTGCGAACTCACAACAGCTTTGGGGTAGATGAGCTATATAACCTCGCATTTGAAGTTGCTGAAAGGGGCATGGTTTTTTAAAACATATTTCAGGCCATGACCTTGAGAGAGGAATGCTGCAAACCCTTGTCAAGGTTATGGCCTGATTGACCTTTGAAATTGTGTGTTAAGTAGCATCTTGCAGGAGCAGATTTAAGAGGATGTCTGTGCCTTTGCACCATTTACTACAACTGTCCGTGTCACTGCTGGTGCTCTTTTTCTTTAAAGCTGTACCACTGACTTCCCATTGATAAGCGTTTCCTCACTTGGGCCTCACATTAATATTTATATATTCACACTAAGAGATGAAGTATTAATTAACATTCATCACCCTGTCCCGTGTCTCCCTTTCTGCAGCCCTGTAAGTCACTTCTGCTCACTATGGCATGAAAATGCAGCGGAGTAACTGGTTCTGCCCACTGGAACTGAATGTATGGCAAAGATAAGGAGTGACCCATGTCTTTTTCTCTGCCACATTTGCCAAAACTGACCATTTTAGGAAAAAATGGAAATGTCACCCTTCTCACATGTAACCTAGTCTCCTCAAGAGCCCATGTGAAAAGACAGAACTTCATGGAGCACGTAAAGCATGGGGATTGACCCCCGTCCTCAGTAAAGGGCATTGGGCTCCTGTGGTGGAGTTTTGCCAATTACCTGCTTTTGCAATGACTCGGCACACTCTGGTTCGAATGATACACACAGGTGGACTTCATTAGCATCCAAGGGAATAGGCTAAAGGAAATAGGTTGCAAGTTTAAATAAACAGGGAAAATCCAGGTCATTTTGTTATTTAACCTTGTGGTTACATGGCCTGCTGTTTTTAATTCAAAATGTTTATAATGAGAAATCTGAATGTTGATAATGGTGTGTGTGCTGTATGTTGAAAGATTTGCTTCTAAACATTTTCTTTCACTGCTTCCTTTACATTTTAGCTTGCACTTGTTTTGAAAGGCAGTTAAGTTCCACATCAGTTCTCCAGTGTCATTCCGGTGCTGTGTACCCAGGTATGTAGGTTCCAAACGTATGAATTGTGCAGGGCCTGCGTGTTGACAGCATGCAAATGCCTTTGTGCTGCTGCTTTCTTCATCACCGCAAGCTCTACCTGTGTGTGGTGAAGGAAACCTTTTTGATTTGTAGACTGGACACCCTGGGTCTGCACAGCTCAAGCGGTTATTGTAACTGTTGTCATGACAACAGCCAGCAGGGACAAGGGAATACGAGAGGGGAGAGGCCAAGTAGGAACTGTATAGTCTTCTCCAGCGATCAGGATTTCAGCCCCCCCCCCCCAGGACATGTCTAGAGAAATGTTGCCGCTGCATCTCTTGTCTTGTCCGTCCCTGCAGCCAGAAGGTTGCTGGGGGTCAACAGGGCAATACTGCCTCTTGGAAAGCTTTCTCCCCGGTGCTTGTTTGGCCAGACTCGAAATTAACTCTGGATGCTATTGTGAGACTGTCACCCAGGGTTCAGAAGCACACAGGCAAAAACTTTCCAGCCGCCTGGCATAGCAGGAGTGATTCCCACCGGAAGAACGTCCAAGGGTCTTGAGGCTTTTTGTGTTGATAGAAAGGCTCTGCATTAATTACAGCAGCCAGGACCTTTCATCACACATCCAATCTTGTTCATATTTTCTGGCGAGCGACTGATGTTCGCATTGCAGTCGTGTTCAGATGTGTATATAAATACATAAATATGGATGCGCACGTATATTTTTATTGCAGAGCCAATGTGAAGAAATGCACTGGGGGTGTTGGTGAGATCTAAAGCAACACACACCCCCTTGTGTAAGTGCGTATATTGTATTACTTGTTTTATTATAGGAAGTACATGCTTGTCCATCAGACTCTGCAGTCACATCATAGTGCTGTTTGAGTGGTCTCAATTTTAACTGTGCAACACATGATGCTCACCACGAAGACACAATGAGAAATACTTCAAACCATTATATAGACTGAGACAGTTCAACAAACTGGTTTTTGAAATTAGCTGCCGTCTCAGGGACATTTCTGAAAATCTTGGCATCTTTGGCATCCCTGTATTTGCATTTGTGTTTAATTTGTCATTATCAATTTATCGGTCCTCTTCGCCAAAGTGACTAATGTTAAGCTAATTAGTTATTTACCCACGTGTAAAGCTGGTTCATTTTTACTGGAGCAATATATGGCAATTTATACTTTGATAAAGGGTGCTACAACAGTTTAAAAAAATGTACCTGATATCCAAAACAAAAATAGGGAGGAGTATATAATATAATGCTAACATAACCAGAGTCTTTTGATTTATAAATGCTTCACATGTCCTCAACTCAGTCCAAAAGATTGGTTATGTAGCTGTTTTTAAACATGTCAAGTAGTAATTAATGTGTTTGAATTGTATGTTCATATTCTAGGTTTTGATTCAGATTTATTTGAATGCTTGCTTTAGGTCTTGCTGGCATCCTGTATGGCTACAGTATGAGTTCAGAACTAAATTTAACTTGGATTACTCATGGAACAGAATAAGTAACATTCCACCAATGCGGTGCTTTCAAAGAGTTTGCTCTGATGTGGGCCTGAGAAAAACAACAGTACAGAGGTTAATCACTGAACCTCCCTCATGAGAGACTTTTTCCATCCGCTTCCATCATCATGCTGCAAAAAACACTTTCTATGGATGGTGCTCTACAGGACCGTAATGAGACTGGATCTTTTCTAGCTGAATAATTGATTTCCATGTAAAAATTTTATCAATTTATTTAAAATATTATCATGATTCATAAAGGGAAGGCATGTACTCTTTGGCTTCAGTATTTATCCTTTGAGGATGTAAAAGTAAGACCATGATTATTTTTATCATTTTGGTGTGGTGAAATATAATTAGAATGGGTTGATTTTTCTCTTTTTTTTGGGCTGCTGCAAGGTTTGAAATTGCAGGCCTTGTCTTAGCCAAGATTGGAAGAAAAGAGCTGAAATAACTGCGGTCAGTTTATATTCGGCCCTTCCTCCATTGGTCAGGTGGTTCTGCCTTTGCAGTTCAGCAAGCAGAAGAAGCCCAGCTTCATGTCTTTGTTGGATTTCACATGAGACCTTATCATTTACATCATCACCTTCAAAGATAGTGCTGCCTTAAGCTTTTTGGCATGATGTATGGTATGAATGTCCTCTTTTCAGAGCTGTTCAAAAGAGGTCAGCCAGAAAATGTTTTCTGAACAACTTCCTTAACACTTGTCAAATGCAGGCATGAAGGAAAAATGCTTTTGCAATAATGGTGACATTATTGTCATCAAAGCTTAGAACTGACGTATATCAAGAAGGAATTTTCATTGGTACGAGTCACAAAGGGTAATTTTGCTTTCTGTTTCAAGGACTTTGTGTCTAAAGGGAGGGGCAGCACTTACTTTCCACCCTTGGCTTAAAGCAAGTATCTAAAGTGAAAATATACTTTGAGAAGTATGTTTCAAAAGCCCAGGGAGGACACCACTATGTTTGGAGCAAATCGCTCCAATAGCCCTTAATGACCAACAGTGCGCGAACAGAAAAGTCTCCTCTTTCTTTTTGGCAGCTTATACGTCTCCTACTTTCTTTGCAGCCCTCAGACTTTTTACAGCAGCCCCCCCCCCCCCCACATGAGAGAGGGTTCTGTTCAGTTTGGCCGGTCGGTCCCATGGTTACAGCAAACAGCAAGCCTAGTCAACGTGCTGTGCTGCTCTCCACTCTTCCTTGAACAGTCTGACCTCTGACCCCCCCCCCCAAGTGTTTTCCCCTTGCAACTGTGGTTGCAAGTAGTTTGTTCTTAAATACATCTAAAATGAACATATTTAAAAACTAGTGGTGTTGAATTATCTACAGAGAGATGCTCTTTCAGTCTCTGAAGTCTTGCCAAAATGGTATTTGTCCTGTCTTCCTTTTGAGGTTTCCATGTAAGTGAAGGCTTGGTTGTACTAATTTTGTGCTGATAATGTTGGACTGTAGCTGAGGCTATTAACTAGTTAAAAGTAGCTGGCAAACCTGTAAACACTGCTGGCTAGTGCGAGATGGTGCCACTGTCATACATTAATGTCTTTGTTTGAGATGGACGATCAACAGAGAGCTTGGGTTACATTTTCAGGGGTAGTAATTGGTTGATCTCTCTTTTGTCAAATGATTGAAGACAAAAAGCATGTCATTAGGTCCAATAAGTGGATAAAAGTCACAAAGGTGTCATGAATAGTCATAGTGGTTTTGTTTACCACGAACACTGACTCAGCCCATCACTTGTGACCATATTTGTTACTGAACTGATAAACGTTACCACTGCTTCTTCAAAGACTTAAGAATGATTGACAACTGATCTTCATAAAAGGGTTGCAGCTCATGCATAATCTGTGTAGTTTGCATGGTGGTTGACTGTCTGGTGCATGGTTTTCTCCAGTTTAGGATGATTTCATTTGTCCAGACAAAGTCCCTGTAACTGGGGATTTTAACAAAAGGACCTTTTTACTGATCTGTCACTATTTTACTGTTAAAATAAGCCTAAATGATATTTGTTGTACAAGTTTTTTTTGTCTCCCCCCCCCCATCAAGTTGCAAAATCCAGGTTTGAAAAGGGTTCATATTAAAACACCAGATATAATTCTGTTCTGTTTGCCCTTTTTCTAGAGAGAATAACTCAGCAGTTTGGGACGGTCCACACAATGTGTTACAGACTAATAAAACTGAACGAATTTTTAATTTCCATCAGCTTAAATAGATAGAAATTTCAGTCAGACGGGATCCTTTCGGGCGATCTTTGCCTTTCTTATTCTGTTTTCACACTTAGCATCACCTCATATGAAAACTGTAATTTACTGTATGTCATTTTCGTTGCAGTCCTCCAAGAACACTTGGAAATTGTGCATTGTAAAAGAGTTTTTTTTTTTTTTTTTTTTTTTTTTTTTTTTTTTT